>JAZHYW010006727.1:0-77786 GCA_037355805.1 Ixodes ricinus
TATTGCATGGGAAACAAAAACGGAGAGTCACAGCACACAAATATATCACACTACAAAAATAGGCCCCTCGTTTATCACTACAGTTCTTTCATCTGTAACAATTTGTTAAACAATGGCACCCAGTCGGGCTTTGTGTCGCGTCCTTCGTACACGCTGGTGACTTGTGCTACCAGTTGAATGAAATAACAGTGCACAGACTTCGGGGTCTGAACGGCATTTCGCACGTCCATTCGAGATTTCCACATGCTGTATAAACTAAGGAGCATAATGAGGTCATAGGGAACGGTGTCCCCTGGCATTACGGGCAGAAAACGAATCGAATGTGGTGTAATATCTAGGTTTTTGCGTAAGGTTCGCTGCAACACATCCCCACAAAAAAAATGGCGTCCCAGCAGTTGATAAAAATGTGCTCAACAGTTTCGGGCTCCTTACACAATAAGCAGTTTACAGTCCATGGGACAAAGATACCCTTCTCCTGCAACCATACCTTGGTGGGTAAAATAGAACAATGTAATTTGAAAAAGAATGTTTTGATCCTAGGAGGGATTCCCATCTTTTTTACACGACACAGCACATCATGCCCGGGGTGATTTTCGTACAAGACTCGGTATATTGGCGTTGGGAAGAGAATATCAACAAGATCCCGTGTTAGTTTTTTCCTCGACACTGTTGCGAGGTAGTCCCGAGAAAAACGAACTGCTAGAAAATTAAAGGCGTCAACAACCTCTTTCAGGTATCCCACCAGTCTTGGTGGGTGATATTCGACGGTTGACACAACAAAAGTGGGGATAAAGGATGCCAGCTGGTTTTGGATGACTTCGCGAATAAAAGGGACTTCCTGGTCTCTCAAAAAAAGAAATCGTGATACCAATTGCCTAACGAATAAGTGAGGCAGGCCCACACCACCGTCTGCGACACTACGGAAAAGGTTTTCCCGTCGCATGGGCTCCCAAGTAGAAGTCCATATGAAAACCGCAAAGACACGGTGAAACTTTTGTATATTGCTCCTTGCACAGTGTAGAACTTGTAACACATACCAAAGCTTGGCAATCAAAAAAACGTTGCAGATAGTTGCTCTCGTAAAAATCGACACATCTCGGTGAATCCAGCGCTTGGAGCGCTTGTCTATATCTGCTGCCACATTCGACCAATAGGCCGTGCTGTTTCTGTGGCTCTCCAGTGGCACACCGAGGTAGTTGCACGGAGTGCAGCTCCATTGGATGTCCTCGAAAACTTCGGGCGTGCTCGCCCACGTTCCGTGCCAGAAGCCCCTGCACTTTTGCAGGTTCACCGAGGCACCCGTGGCCTTGCAGAAAGTGTGCGTCAACCGTAAGGCGTGGCTTACACTCGTCTTATCGGTGCAGAAAAACGCAACGTCATCCGCATAAGCCAAGACTTTGGTTTCAACGCTGTGCAGGATATATCCTCGGACATCTGAACTTTGGATTATGCTCTGACACAGTGGTTCGAGGTACAGAGAAAAAAGTAAGGGGGACAGCGGGCACCCTTGCCTCACAGAAGAATGGACTGGTATACTTTCCGTCACGTTATTGTTTAGTACCAAACTCGTATAGCAGTTGGTGTATGACATCTTAACGCCTTGTAATATTATCTTCCCAACGCCTACATGCGACAATATTTTGAAAAGGACATCATGCTGAACGCGGTCAAACGCTTTCTCTAAATCAATTTGCAACATTGCAACTTGGTCGCCTCTTCCAGACACACAGTCTAACACACTTCGGGCCACGTGAATATTGCTCTGGATTGCTCTACCCCTTATCCCACATGTTTGATGTTCCCCGACTACTTCACAAATAATAGATTGCATTCTGTTTGCCAGTACTTTTGCAAATATCTTGTAGTCCACATTACACAATGTTATCGGGCGGTACCCTTTCACGCAACGTCGTTGGTTGTCCATTTCTTTTGGAATAAACACCGTGTGTGCCCGCAGAAACGAAGGCGGAAGCGCGTTTGCCTTGTAGGCCTCTTGAAAAACTTCATGCAGCACGAGACAAATGTCGTTCTTGTGCACTTTATAAAACTCAGCGATTATCCCATCGGGTCCCGGTGTTTTCCCTTGTGGGAGAGCGTCCACAGCATTTACAATTTCTTGCACACTAATCGGTTCTTCAAGAAGTTTAGCACAGTCTTCACTCAGCTGCGGTAGTAACGATATCAATTTTGCAAGACCCTCGGTATCATCTACGAGTGCGGGACAGCTCAGCAGTGCTCGATAGTGATCAAGAAAGACGCGTTCGATCTCCTCCTTATCAGTGACGATTCTGTTCCTGTGTTCTATCTCTAGTATTTCCTTACTCAGTGCGTGTCTCTTTTCATCTTCCAACGCCTTCTTTGTGGGTTGTTCGCCCAAGAGGAACTTTTCTGCCCTCGACCGCACAACCGCGCCCGCGTACCGTTCCTGATAAAGACTGTCAAGCTGAGCTTTTATGTATTCTATGTCCTTGGTTCCGTGGCCAGGATTTTTGCATTCAAGCTCGTATAAAAGATGCAAGTCACGCTGGAGTTGCTTTTCTTTTTCGTGCTTGTAATAATTAAGCGTGCTAGCTCTTTCAATTGCCAACTGTTTTGCATCTTGCTTAAAGGTTTCCCACCTCGCAAAAATGTGTTCCCCGTTTTGACCTGCTTGTCTAAGTAATTTTCGCGTTTCGGACACAAAAAACTCATCTTTAAGTAGCTGAGAATTTAGCTTCCAAAGTTTCCAATTGATGCGCTTATGCTTCCTCTGTTTTTGTCCAATCGTTATCGCAACCATGCAGTGATCTGTGAATAACACAGGTTCCACTGTATAAGCATTTAAAAGTTGCATTAGTTCAATAGAACAATACAACCTGTCTAGTCGGGCATGCGACGCCCGTTGAAAGTGCGTAAACTGTATGCGTTTGGTTCCTCCTTGAAAGCTGGCTACGTCTAGCAAGCCTCCCTCTTCGACTACTTCGAGCAATAGTTGTTCACTTCTATCAAGATGGGGCCTGGTCGGCGTTCGGTCATTTAAGTCGCAAACACAATTGAAGTCTCCAAGGAGAACAACTAGTCTATCACACACCAAGTATGGGCGCAAGTGATTGAAAAAATAAACTCGAGAATTCACATCGTTTGGGGCATACACACAAATCACTCGCCACCTGCATTCCTGCACCCGGAAATCACACATAACAAAGCGGCCCTGCAAGTCAACCGTCAGAGCTAGTTCGCTTAACTGGACTGACTTTTTTATAAACAAGAAACACCCTCCCGAAAGGCCGACAGCATGGCTGACACATACCTCGTATTTGCTCAAAAAAAGTTGTAAGGCGCGGTCAACCTCGTCTTCATTCTCTAGCTTTGTCTCTTGTACTGCTAAAAAGTCAATCTCCCTTTCTTCAAGTAGACGGTGAAGCTGATACTGCTTTTTCCTTGAATGAAAACCACGTACATTTAAGCTGGCGAAGCGGAAACCGCCCATCGCTGCTTAAGGGGAGGCTTTTCCTGGGTTTGCCGCGCAAGCAGCTTGGTCGCGTTTAAGCGCTTACTTGCATATGTCGCCCCCGGTTCCAATTTCTTTCGCTTGACGTCACTGACACCAGTTCCCACAGCGGCGTTTGTGTCCACTCCGTTTCCTTGACCCTCGGGAAGGGGACCTGCTTGCTTGGCTTCCCCTTGGTCTCGCTCGCCCGGTTCCGAAGGTGTAGCAGCACTGCCGCAGTCACTGCCTTGCTCCATGGAAGGATCATCCCCAGTCTGCGATGACACAGGAATGGCTCCTGGGTCCTGTGGCTGGTGGTCGCTGGTTGTTCCAGTCTCGCCTGATACGGAGGGCAGACTGTCGGCAGGGCCGCCCATGGACGCCCCCACTTCGCCGTTGGCTCCCACTACTTCGGACACGTCCATGAACTGGTCGTGATTCAATTCCGCATCCTCGTCACCGCGCCTCAGCACCGTGGCATAGGTCGCGTAGCACTCGTTGTCTTCGTGACCAAATTTGTTGCACTTCGTACATTTTGGTGCGCGGCACTGTTTCCGGATATGGCCTACTTTTTTGCACCGTAGGCAAAGCGGTGGTCTTCCAGGCACGATGACAAGAGATTGCACCCCATATACCTTGATCATATGGGGCAGGTCGGAAGTGCTGACGGCGTCGTGCAGCGTCATGCTGACTTCTCTGTTCATGGTTTCCAAGTGTTCCATTCCCGGGACTCGCCATTTCTCCCTAACGATGTTGCGAACTTTACCGTAAGGCTCGAGAGCTTCCACCACACGCCTGTCCTCCAGATACGTTGGGAGCCAAAGTAGCCTTACCCTAATGTCCTTTGCGTTGGGATCCAGCACCAGACACTTCCGCCCCTTGACCGTGAGTTGTCCAATCCTTTTCATCTTTTCTGTGGCGGCCATGCTTGCGAGAGTGATCATCCATATGTGGCTCATTTGGAATTGTCCAATTGAAACCACGTCCGTCATGTCCACGATGTCCTTCAGTCCGTCTCGAAAATCCACAGCACGGTACGGTCTTCCCATCAAGTCCGCGTGCAAAAACACGGAATTCAGACACATTTTTCCATCCGGGAAACGGGGCAGCACCACACGATACTCATCGCTACTGCTGGCTGCAGCGTCGATGCTTCCTCGGCCCGCGTGGGCCGATAACGCGCCGTTATCGGAGCGCATCATCGTCCGTCCGCTCTCGTCGAAAGCCGGAAGCGAACTCCCACTCGGTCACCGATCCCTCGGACCCACTAATACTTTGTTAAAAAAAGCCGTTTACAACACTCTGTAACGCCGAATTAGAGCGCAGTTCTTAAAGGGGTCCTGCAATGGCTTTTCTACTAATTTTTAATTTGCACCAAACCTGAGCGCACTGAACGTAGTAACTTAATGACACTTTTCTTTTCTCGAATTTCGCTTTATTTTAAAAGTTATAGGCAAATTAAAATTACAAAAACAAGCAAAAAATAACCTCCTTCATGACGTCCTTGGTTGCTTGAGTGGCCGTGAACTAGACGAGGGGTAGTGAGCTGAGCGAGCGCTCACGGCTGCCGTACTCCGTGTCGACGGCGCGAGAGGGAGCCACTAAAGCGTGTTCTGGATAGGCTGTATGTAGCGGGCAGCTAGAGCGGCTCTCATTGCATTTGCTGCGCGATTAAAGACTATTTCGGCATAACACTTCATTGGCCACAAACGACAACAAACACGGGGTAAAGATCAGTTCAGAATGGGAGCCACTTCGCGCTGCCATACCACGAAACGGCCAAACCGCCAGACAAAGCTGCTCACCGAAGGCCTTGGGAACGCTCAGAGCCGGTCGGGTCCTTCGGTCCCTACGGCCGCAGCGCCGCCGCGTACATCCGGGACCTTTCCGTGTCGGCGCCTGATCCCACTACTCCTTTCTAGTATGCGCCGCCTTTTCCACCGCTTGGTGGCGGGTATGTCGACGGATCATTTCTTGTTTCCGTACTTTATAAACTGCATTTGTTTCTTTTCTGATCTAAAATACTGAACAAAAACTACCTTTATACATAATTGAAACGGTTCGCTCCGCTTATATTTTGTATTTCGACTAAAAAGAAGCCTTTAGCGGCTCTGACCAGTAGTAAGCCCAGGACCTAAGACGTCACATTACGCGCGCTTTCGGTACCGCGGGTCGCCCCCGTCGGTGGAGGAGGTTTTCGCGTCGTCCGGTTAAAATATGACGCACTGATATTTAGTTACTCTCTCCGTGCCCGCTGGCTTGCCCGAACCCCAAGAGACGTGGAAA
Source organism: Ixodes ricinus (assembly GCA_037355805.1). Taxonomy (NCBI): domain Eukaryota; kingdom Metazoa; phylum Arthropoda; class Arachnida; order Ixodida; family Ixodidae; genus Ixodes; species Ixodes ricinus. The sequence continues at coordinate 5,756 of JAZHYW010006727.1, forward strand.
CCGCAAAAAAGGTAGACGCTTAATTATGATTGCAGGGTCCCCTTTAAGGAGTGAGTGAGGCGTACGCAGTGGCGAGGGTATACCCCTCCTCCCACCTCCTCATTCTGCCCGCTACTTCTCCCTCCAAGTGGAGTCGCCGTCGCGGTCGGTCGCGTGGTCACGTGACCGCATGGGGGTCTGAGGAGACTTCACGGGGGTCACGTGACCTCACGGGGTCATGTGACGTCACCGGGGTCACGTGACCTCACGAGGGTCGCGTGACTTTACGGGGGTCACGTGACCTCACAGGCTTCACGTGACCTCACGGTTACGCCGATGGCGATGGCGACGGCGACATAGCTCAAGCCGGAAACGGGCGCGTAAGAGCTGCGCTCTAAAAGACACGAACGGGCATTTTAAAACAGATTAAACGATTAGCAAAAGAGCACCTGGTGGATGTCGCTAAAGCATTGTTTGTAATGCCCGTCTAGGAACCTTGACATGTAGTGACGATAACTGTCTTGCCTAGAACTATACATGATTTGAACCTGACGTCATCCCGACAGCTCTACGGCCAGCACAAGAAAAGAAGGGAAGGGAGGAACTCTCTACTCGACGGGGCTCTCTTTTGTGGGTCCCAGACGTCGCTATTCTTCCTCTACAAGATTATAGAGAATTAACCCGTCACTCAAAATTGACACAAAAGCAAATTTGCGGTTAGTTGCGATGGCCCGATGGCTGGCGTTCTTCAACCACTTCGGTGGCTGGAACGGCTAGGGCATCCTGACGATGTCAGCCTCGCCGCTGCTTTGCTCCTCCCGGGAAAAACTACGTCACGATTGCTCCAGACGTGACGTGTTCTCTGCTGGCCGCTCTCCGAGCGCTTGCAGCGGGCCGTTCATAAAGAAAAATACAGCCATTTGGCTCAAAATACAAACGTGCGATTGTCATTTACGGATATTGTGGATCACATTCAACCTCTCTTTGAACACGAATAGGTATATTTCAAATTTTGTTGAAGTATCCCTTTGAAGGACGCTTCAACGAAATTTGAAATATACCCGTCGTTTTCAAAAATGGGTTGAATATGATCCACAACATCCATAAAATGACAATCGCACGTTTGTATTTTGAGTCTGGTGGCTATGTTTTTCGTTATAAACGGCTCACTCTTGCTAGCGCTCGGAGAACAGCCAGCGGAGAGCACTTGACATCCGACGCAATCGTGACGTAGTTCGTCTTGGGACGAGCAAAGCTGCGGCGAGGCTGACGTCGAGAGGATAGCCTAGTCATTCTAGCCACCGAAGCGGTCGAAGCACGCCAGCGATCGGGCCACCGCAAGTAACCTCAAAGCTGCTTTTGTACGAATTTTGAGTGACGGGTTAATCTTCTATAATCTTGTAGAGGGACAATAGCGACTTCTGGAAGACACAAAAGAGATGCTCGGGGATAGGAAAGTTCCTCCTTCCCTCTTCTCTCGTCGTGGCCGGAGGCGAGGCAGTTATCGTCACTACCTGTCAAGGTTCCTAGACGGGCATTACAAACGAGGCGTTAGCGACATCCACCAGGTGCTCTTTGCTAATTGTTTAATTCGTTTTAAAATTCCTTTTCGTGTCATTTTTAACAACATATTGGTGTGGCCGATGTGATACTGCTCCTTTGAACACATTTAGACCAAACAATAAGCGCCGGAATTTCGTTGTAGTATCCCTTTAAAGCGGTCTTACACTTACTCAAGCGTACGTCGCTGAGACATAACCGCGTCCACTTTTAATCGCTAAGGGTTCTGTGCGACAGCGTGAGAATCCAGCAATGATAGTTCCATCGAAAAGTTCGATGAGGGCGTAAGTCTTAGAATCGTGCGTCGGACGCCGTCTGCCCTCGTCTGCCTCGGGTTGCGTCTCAACATCGTGACGGCATCAACGTTTCTTCGCAGTGGTTTCCGTGGAGTGACATTAAAACGCAGTGGTCACCAAACTCTCCTTTATAACTATAGTGGGCTGTGTGGGATGGGCATCAGTTAACCGCCAACACATTAATTGTCCTCACCCGATTCCGACTGCATCTTTGCTGGGGATAATGAATAGTCTGTTTAATGAAATGACGCTTTTGAACCTGTATGTATTCATCTGTGAAAAGTGGCGTCCTTGTCGATTTTTGGCGTCGCACTCAGCTGCACGGTAATCTATGCTCAGATACATCCTCGTTTGTAATATTGAGCTGTTACATACTTGTAGCATGCCAATAGTAAAGCCAGTGAGTGCGAGTGTTACAAACCTTTAATTTATATTGTTTTGAATGTTAAGCAGCTCATGTCTTCTCTCTGCATATGTTCAGAAAATTTGAAGGAAGGAGATCTGATTCTCTCAAATGCTTTCGAACATTCTGCTTGCTCTCAGAGCGCCTGTCAGTCGTATGTTTATGCTTCGAAACCCGCGAACGTGTCGAGTGTTCCCCCACTTACGTCGCAGCGTACATTTCACAAACAGACATGAAACCCCTAATGTATAATCGGTAAACTTGCACCAAATATCACAATTAACACTAGAAGAAAACCTTTGTCCACACCATTCAATTGTAGCAATGGTTTAATAATTTGTAAGAGCTGCAAATTGGGTGGATAAAAATTAATTGCAAGGAAAGCTTCCCTAAATATACGAACTGTGGTTTTCTTACATGTGAAATATTAAAATCAAAAGTACCAAAATATACCGAATACCCAGGTGTCCTTATTTTAATGCAAACTTGAAAACAGCACGAAAAAACATATGCGGACAAGAACGAGAAGTTGACGAACACAACGCGTTTTGTTCGTCCACTTTTCGTTCTTGTCCCTTGTGTTTTTTTCGCGCTGTTTCAAGTTTGCATTATGAACCAACTAGCCCAACTTCACGCCTTGTTGCAGTCATGATCTTCATCCGAATACAAGCAGCATAATGGTTTGTCTGTATAACAATAAAATCGAAAATGTTCGACTCAAGCAACGGTTAAAAACACCTAATTGACATTTCTGGCGTATGTTTATCGCTGCCTTATACCAGGCCGTAGCAGCAAACAAGCTCTTCAGATTCCGCCATCGAATCTCAGGTCTATCTTGGCAAAGTCAGACTCATGTAGAAAACAAATATAGAACTTCTTCGAAACAACTTCGCGGTCCTCATTGTCGGAGCTTCCATGGAGCCATCAGAAAAAGGGTCCCTGTCGTTTCACCGGCGTTTGTTTCATCGAAACACGTTTCATCACGAACGTTTTATCAAAACTCGTTTCATCGACACTGATGATTTCATCGACACTATACCGCACGGTTTCGTGAAGTTTCATCAACTCGCAAATTGAACGTTGTAGGAACATTTCGTCGCGCGTGCATCACTCGGGCGCGGGTTAAACTACCCGACCGACCCAGTTCACGCCGCTTCGCGGCGACAGTCTGCGGCAGTTCATTACAAAAATGTGAACCCACCTGGCCCACCCGTACATGCCTTACGGCGGCGTCTACGGGTGGTCCCGTACCGGCGCGCCGTACCCTCGCTCCCCGGCAAACTGGCGCACTCCTAACCCCCAAATAATTGACATGTTGCCAACGAAACGTAGAAATATTTGTAGATGAAACGAGTGTCAGTAAAACGATCTGTCGGTGAAAACGTCACAGTGTCGATGAAATGAACTCTCGGGGAAACATCGTTCGATGAAACGAGTGCCACCGCAGAAAAAGCCTGTTTTCGACCCACATCACTTTAACACCATCGCAACTCGTATAACTTGTAGAATCTCACTGCCAAACAAAATGCACTCTAAAAAAAATGTTCACGTTCTTCTGTTGTTAAATTTATACGACCTGGAATTGGTTAAGAAGCATGTGGTTCGTCTCTATCAGACAAATTGAAATCGTTCTGGTCTGGACAAGGATTCGCTATCGGCGGTATCGGTGCAAAATTATGACGAGTACAACGAGCTCGGGTATGAGAGTAAGGGCTAACGTGGGGCTCCCCAAGCCTCCGGAGGCGAGTGCACACCGCAAGTGGGAAGCGACCACTTAACTATCTGATCTCGTTGCAACCTTACGACATCAGCCTTCAAATGGCTGTTCATGATTTGTCATATGGAATAACTCCTTAACAGCCCATTAGACGGATCCTACGGTTCCGCTCCAACAGTACATCCCTAGGCCTTCCAGGAGGCGACCCACTTGATCTAAGTGCGAGAAAGGGCCCCAAATCGTGGCTTGCGCCTATTTAACCTCTGGGCTGGCTGACTGTTACAGAGTCTAAGTTAATTCAACCACATCATCACAAAACCGAGGAACAACTCCATTCATTCTAAACCAGTTTCAGAAGCCAGCAAGCATTCAAGACGGCCTTTTATTACCTCACAACGCTGTTCTTGGCTACGAGTCTGGCTGATATTTGTGCATTGTGGTTCTTATCGACGCCGGAACAAATCAATTTAATCCTCTACACTACACTAGTCCGGGGGGGGGGGGGGGCTCGAAATTAATGACGCTATGAAAAACCGCTTCACGTGATCAAAGCGTTACTGCAAAACTGACGATGTCAAGCCTGAGTCGACTAACAGTATGCTTAGTTACCAGCACCGACATTGGCATTCACAGAACTCAGCCCTCTCTTTCACCCTTCATCAATGTTGTAGCAGACTTTCCCTCACGTCAAGTAATCGGTGCTGTTTTTGCCGCGCAGCTCCTCGGCGCCCGTTTCCAGATTTCGCGGCGTCGGCATCGGAAATCGCCGTTGGCGTCGGCGCAACCGCGGTAAATTTAGAGGGAAAATTGACGTCACGTGACCTCAATACCAATTCAATTCCCCGCCAAATTCAGCGGGAACGTGAATTGGTGTTGACGTCACGTGGCGTCACTTTCCCCGCTAATTATAGCGGAGAAACTGAATTTATTCATAGGTGACATGACAGCAAGTAATATGACGTCAAGTTCCCCGCTAAATTTAGCGGGGAAATTGAATTGGTGTTGAGGCCACGTGGCGTCAATTTTTTAGCTAAATTTAGCGGGGAAACTGTGGGAAGAGGGGGAGGGGGCATGGAGGAGGAGGATATGGGAGTGCACGAAGGCGGAGGATGTGAGTGTACGCAAGAGGAGGAGGGGAGGGGAAAAATGAAGAGGGGAAGAGGAAAGGGCACAAAGGAGGGGCATACCCTCCCTCCGTACCCTCTCCGAGAGATGTAAAATTTACGGGAATTTTCAAGGCCAAAAATAAAAACGACAAAAAAAATATTTTTTTCTTAAAATTTTGGTAACATTCGAAAAATTATTTTAAAGGGTAATGCAAAGAAAAAGTGTTTTTTTAAACAGCCTAATTGGGACAAGCATGTCACAAAACGAATCTTCCGCGAAAAAGCAATTTTTTTTCTAGCAATATTTACGCCAGAAGACGTAATTTAGTCGGGGTCACAACTTCTCCATTTGAAACTCCCGCTCTTTCGACGCGCAAGGAGTGGCTGTTAGCACGTCACCCGTGACATATAATACTGCCGCGGCGCAGCTGACCAAGTAGGCAGCGCGGCCTTGGCGTAACGGTTATCGCGCTTGTCTCCCACGCGAAAGGCCAGGGTTCGATTCCTGGGACCGGCGGGTCTTTTGTGTTATTCTGCAAAGTAGTATTCTAGTAAATTCTAGAATCCTGTTGCTTGTTCGAGGTCCAAATGTTCTACACGACAACTTTCTACGCCGATTATTCCAGAAGACCACGCATGTATGTATGTACATAAGAAGCTCCGCGTGGCGAGCCGCAGTCAGTCTCGCCCGAGCATTCGACTCTGCTGCTACGCCGACTTCGACGCCCGCGACGCTCAGTTGTTATCTTCTGTTTCCTTTTTTTGGGGGGGCACAAGTTCGCCCCCATTAAACGTTTCAGTTTCCTCAGTTATTCCTTGTTTGTCACCTCGTCATTCGTGACAATACCAACTTTGTGCGCGCGATTTAAAACGGACGAAATAGCCGCAAACCAAAATCGTCTGGCGCAATAAATATTGCGGTAAAAACCTTTGTTTTTGGCGGAAAAACTTGTTTTGTGACATGCTTGACTCAATTAGGCTGTTTAAAAATACACTTTTTTTCTTCGCAGTTACCCTTTAATGGCTATAATTCAGTAATGGTTCGAAATATATCGACAGAGGTCAACAACCGCAAGATATTTCCGCCAATTTTACGGTGGACTATTATATTATATCAACGTTTTTAACGTTTACGACAACTTTTGTCAATTTAGCTGAGCTTTGACTACTCATCTGGCAACAACCGATAGCACCTACGCAGTTCTTCGTTCCCGCCGTTAGTGCCGTTCGCGCTCTCGACGGGCAGCCGGAGGAGCCATATCACTTTAGCTTTCCCAGCCCCTTAGTGAAAGTCGTGAGCATCGTACTCGGGTGTGGACACTTGCCGTGGACCGTGGATCTGTCAAAACTGTGTGCTGTGCGCCGTGGAGAGGCCAGCCAGGGCAGCTATATCGCTTTAGCTTCCCCAGCGCCGTTTCCGAAACCTCGCGCGCATCGTTCTCGGGTATGGACTTTCGCCGTGGATCCGTCAAAACTGTGCGCTGTGCGCCATGGTGAGGCCGCGCTCCAACGTTTGGGGAACTTTGACGTGCTAAACAGTGGTAAGGGGCCAGCGGTGTGCAGATTTTGCTGTGCCAAATACGAATTTCCCAACGCAACCCGCTTGCGGCAGCACATCGCAAGGTGTCCGAAGTGCCCCCGGACATCAGGTCTGCAGCATCGGACGACCCGACAAGATCAGAGTCTGGGGCATGTCGGTCCAGGAGCCCATCTGTGGAAGTTTTACGATCAGAGCGTGCACCTGTGGAAAATGAAAGCCCAAGCTCTCAAAATGAGGCCGACAGGTATGTCAAGCCGCGAACTTCTATAGAAGCGTTCGTTGACAGAATGACGCAAGAGTGTCAAAGCAAGCTTGATGAGGCGCTGGCTCGAGCGATATATGCCAGTGGAACGCCTTTATCAGTTACGGAAAACAGATACTGGCGAGAAGCGCTCAAGCTCCTCAGGCCCGCATTCGTGCCGCCTTCCAGGCATTCTTTAGGTGGACGACTCTTGGAGGCCGAGTATGCCCGAGTGATGACGCAGGTGGAAGAGAAAGTCAACGCCGCTCTTTGCGTCACTGTACTCACAGACAGCTGGACCAATGTACGGGGCGAGAGCATCTTGAACTTTGTGGTGGCTACACCAAAGCCTATTTTCTACAGCGCCGTGGAGACGGAAGATCACAGGCACACAGGAGACTACATCGCGGGAGAGATTTTGAAGGTTGTGGAGAAAATTGGAACCGACAAGGTTTTCGCTCTTGTTACCGACAATGCAAGCAACATGAAGGCCGCGTGGACAATCGTCAGTCTGCGCTATCCTAGCATCACTACTCTTGGATGCTGTGCTCATGGACTAAACTTGTTGCTGTCGGACATGCTCAAACTGGTGACATTGCAAGAAGTTTGCAAGAGGTCCAAGGCTGTAATCAAGTATGTCAGAAACTCTCACGTGGTTGCGGCTCACTTTGCTAAGAGGCAAGAAGAGTGCTATGCTGGAAACCAGACCACATTAAAACTACCAGCTGAAACTCGCTGGGCGGGCATTTTGATGTCACTGGAAGGCCTACTGAAGAACAAAGAAGCTTTACAGAAAACTGTGATCGCTGCGGAGCTTCAAGTGAGCAGGAGAAATAAGAACAACGATATTAGATGAAGACTACTTTTGGCGAGATGTGCAAAGCACCTTCCACGTGTTGCAGCCAGTTGCCCGTGCTATTTCCGAGGCTGAGTCAGACACTGCTGTTCTCTCAGACGTCCATGAGATCCTGTTCAAAGTAACAAGACAAGTCGAAGAGGCCCTTCCAAACTCTGCCTTGACAACGGGCGAAAAGGAAAGAGTAGCATAAATTCTGCGTGAGCGACGCAACTTTATTTGCCATCCAGCACATGCGGCCGCAAATTTGCTCGACCCGAAGTTCAAAGGGCGGTGCTTAAGTGAAGAAGAGGTATGCCACGCAATGGACTACATCACAGAGACGGCAGAGAGGATGTGTCTCGATGCGGGAAAAGTGTTGTCAAATCTCGCCGAATACCGGGTCCTGTCAGGTGCTTGGTCGAGGAAGGCATTGGAGGACTCGGCGAAGCATATTCCACCGTCCACGTGGTGGCAAGGGCTGTGTGCCTCTGAACCCGTGACACCAATTGCTTGTCGCCTTCTTCAAGTTCCACCCTCCTCCGCTGCGTGCGAACGAAACTGGTCGAAGTTCAGCGGTGTCCACACCAAAAGTAGGAACCGACTCAAAGGACACAGAGTGCAGAAGTTGGTGTTTGTTCGCTCCAATCTCGAGCTGAGGAGCCCTGATCTGAAATGCGACGACGGAGATGACTCAAGCATGGAGTCAGAGTAGCCCTAACTAACACACTGCTTTGGAACATCCGTCTTAATTTACAGAATATATCTAGTCAGTGCGTGCATATCTACCTCGTCCAATGTTGGTTTTAAGTTTGGTCCTGTACTCTTTAATGCAGAACTAGTTGTACCCTTAGAAGAGAAAAGGGTCATGACAAAATACATCAATGTTGTTAAACTTCACTGCCCTTTGAATATGATTATTTAACGTGGCATTAAAACATGGCACTACCTTCATGATAGTACATACAGCAATTACTTTCTTCAATGGTTGACATGCGACTATATTTCGTCAATCTGCTGTTATGTTACTTAAAGCTATGTTCATGCTGGTGCGGTAGTGGAGACTCGGCTGTGAGTTAAGAGTCTCATATATTGATTTATTGACCGAGAAACACGCCATAGATGACTTAGAAACACGGCTTCATCACATGCGTACACACTACACCAACAAACCTCGGACAGCACTGTAATTTCTCCTGCGTATAAAGCGTTCACCAAAGTCTTAAATATTTATAGCCATACTGAACAGTAAAGCAACGGTCATTCGGGATGGTTGGTGCATAGTTTTTAGACAATGCAAACGGTGCAACGACGGGGCGAGGCGGCAGACAACCCGAGGTGCTTGTGTTTCCTCACTTGCCCCGTCGTCGCGCTGTTTTGTTTTCTTAGGGGCTGAAAGATGTATTATGTTTAGTATAGCGTGATTAAGTTTCCGCCTGCTCTGCCGACAAAACTCAATTCAGAGGTGCGTGATGACTATTTTCCCTTTCGATGGGGTCAGTGATATCAATTTTAACGTTCGTTGCAGAAATGTGCTTAATAGGTTTGTTAATACTTGAGAAACTTGGGTTTCGTTTTTTTTTCTCGAATACTATGTCGGAGGAAAAAACCAGAAAAAACAGTTTTTTCTCCAAAATTTTCGGTTTTTTTCCGAGCCCTCGCATCACTACCCTCTCCTCACTCCTCCTCGAGAGCTGCGCCCTCAATTTCGCATTTCAGGGATTTGTAAAAGCTTTTTTCAGTTTTACAATATATTTACAGCAAGTACAATGGCACGACTGGCAACAGAAAGAATAAAACAAACTCCGGACAAGAGACAACGAACATTTCTTTCAACTGGCAACAACATAAATGAGCCCAAAAGCACTCCCCGCAATTTAGAACCGCCAAAAAAAGAGAAAGGGTGTGAAGGAAGTATGTGCGTGTTCGTGACCTATTGAGCCAAACAACGGCAGCGCGGCGGATGCAACCGGAGACGCCGGGAGGGAAGGCCCAGGCGGCTGGCAACGGAGACGCACGGGACGCCTGGAAGCAACAGACCGGGCGCGGCCAGACAGAAAAAGAGATAAAAGAAAGTGTAAAGAGTTGTGAAGTAGAGAATAATATAAAATGTGAAGTAACAGTGAGCAGAAAAAGTTTTGATATGGTGGGAGCGTTTACAATCTACGCTAATTCCGGAGTCAAGTAGGTTATCTCTTCTTTGGAGAGAAAAAGGGAAGGGGCGGACACATTGTTCTCAACAGTGTTCATGGTGAATGACTCGATGATTTCCCTACCAAATCTGTTATGATGCCCTCCAAGAACTTTTGTGTTCCTGAAACAGGGAACGCAGTCAGTGCATGTGCGGGCATGAACCACTATGGGGTGAAAGGAATCAGCTGACGAACGGGAAACCTCTAAATTATGCTCCCTGAGTCTGTGGTTAATGCATCTTCCTGTTTGCCCTATATACTGTCTCCCGCAAGACAAAGGAATGGAATAAACTTTTTCCTCCTCGCACGGGACGAACTTGTCAACGTGCTTAACATTGCACTCCCGCGGTTTTTCCTGATTGTTGACTCGTTGACAGAGCTGCTTAAGCCGCATTCTACAAGAAAAAACTACATTTGTGTTGAAGCGGGATGCAAGAGCCCTCAAACGGTGCGATGAATTGTGCGTGTATGGGATCACGGCAAATCGTTCCGGCCTTTTGTTCTTGGTTGCTACACAAGGACGATTAACGCCAAGAATGAACTTCTTCAAGGTGTTCCGCAAAAGGTCCTCCGGATACCCCGCGTTGACAAGCCTAAGATACTGAAACTGAAAACTTGTTTCCAAAAAGTGTGGGCATGACTTTGAAAAAGACGACGAAAAGAGGGTTTTTACGATACCGTGTTTAACTGATTTAGAATGATTGCTAGAGAAAAGAAGCAAAGGCTTTTTTGTCCTCTGCTGGAAGGACCAGCATAGACCCGAAGAGGAAAGGTGGAGGCGGAGCTCTAAATACTGTAGACCCTCATGTGAAGGATCCTCTTTGGTAAAACTGAGTCCAGACGAGTTAGACGTGAAAGCATCCACGATTTCCTCGGGCGATTCAGATTTCGGAGTGAATCACAAGGGCTACGTTTACATGGATGCGACAGCAGCGGATCGGATCCAGTTGGCGAATCGGATCGGTCCATGTAAACGACTGGGATCGGATCGGATCGGATCCAATCCGATCCGCTGGGACGGGGTGGTTTGAGATGGTCAATCCGAATCGAGACTCTCCATGTATACGCTATCGGATCGAATCGAGTGCTCGAGCGAGGGATCACGGGAATGTTGCGTTGCATGCCGGTAGCGGAGCCGGACGACCTGGACGACCAACATGGCGGCAACGAACTCATCTGGCGGCAGAAATCCCCGTGTTGTTTTCACTCCCAAGGAGACGGAAACTTTCCTTGCTCTAATCAGCGAAATGAGTATTAGCTCATTACTGGACTCGCGCCGGCAGCGCAACCAAGTTCACTTCCAGAGGTTGGAGGCGGAGCTGCGGTTGCTGGGATTTCGGTGGGACTGGTCCCAGCTCAGAACACATTGGAAGAACCTCAAAAGCCGCTACTCAAAGGTAAGTTGAACAAAGAACAGGCTTTGGTAATCCGCAAATATCAGCGTTCATGTAACTGGTAGGGAGCATAAATTCTCGCGCGCCGAAAGGGAAACCTTGAAACGACAATCGTGCGCTGCTGGCGTCCGGGAAAGGCGCGAGTGCGGGCGCTCCGAAACGGTGTGGGAGGAGCACTTACGCGACCGCGACCAAAGTACCCTGCGCGCTCGCGCCCGTGATTTTACCGGCCCTCCACACACAAAGTACAAGCCGCACGTAAGCGATTTTTTCAAGCGAACGACAAGGCAACGCGGTGAGTGCCCGGTGCCGCCCGCCCCTCGCTCGCCGAGGTACGCGAGCGATTGCCGGGCAATGAGCGAAGCTTTCCAAACATGTAGAACCGGTCGGCGCGACGAGCGTCAGCGAGCGATTTGCCTCGGCAGCAAATCGCCTTCATTTGGTTCAGCCTGACTGCCTAAAATCCCAATATCATACGTAGGACGTAAGTCGTACGCCTTGTCCGAAAATAGCCACACACACGACGCGTAACTAGTGAACAGTTATAAGTCCCCGGCGTGGTGGCGTAGCTCAGTGGTTAAGGTGTCCGCTTCGTACGCAACGGACCCCGGTTCGATCCCCGGTGAGCGCGTGCTTATCTGTTTTTTTTTTCTACAATTTTGTTTTGTTGGTTATTTGGTGATATTTATTTATTTTTTTACCGTGAACACTAAAAAAAACGAATGTTGTCGACGAAACTTTGCTTAACTACATGATATGGGACTCCCCTTCTGTAGGTGCAATCGGGGACGGGGGCAGGGCAAGTGGGGGTTAACACGCTCCACGTGCTGTCCGAAAAGGGTGACCCAAATGACATGAGCTCTTCACATTGTGCATATACAGTCTAAGCTCATTATAACAGACCTGGTTACAACAGACATTTGGATATAACATACCGATTTGTGAGGTTCGGTTGGTTTTCCTCTATGCACCATTGACTCAACTTCATAGCTGCATACAACATACTCCTTTTACAACAGACCGAAATCTTGGTCAAAATCGAGGTCTGTTATAACGAGCTTAGACTGTAGCCATTTCCGGTTGAGGTGCACGACGTAGTGCGTATAGCTTTACTCCTCGAATTAAACGAATTGCAAAAACGAGTGTCCTAGTTGTAGCGTAGCTTAGCGGAAAGGTGTCCGCTTCATACGGAGCAGAACCAGGTTCTATGCAGAGAGAGGTCAATAACTTTTTGTTTTTTCTTGTCGAAGATTTTTTTTTGTTGATAATTTAGCTATACTTGCAACATTTCTTTTTTTACAATTATCACTGAAAAAAAAATGTTGACGAAACTTGCTGAACTAAATGTTATGGGACTCCCTTTACAGAGGTGCAATGGGACGCAGCGGGGCTTGGGATGCTGGCTGGACGCCGCAAAGCGGCGTGTAGTTTTCTAATGAAGGGCGGGGCCTAGTGGGTTAATAGTTTTGCAATTAGCAGCCGCCAACTGTTGCCGCGAAGCGGCCCGAACGAGGGGCAGGAGGGTGGGTTTACACGCTCCTTAGTGATAAACGCGCTGTCCGAAACTGGCGGCAATTTTTTCCCCGAGGTTGTTGTACCAGCTGCCGGTAAAATATCTCCGTCCTAATATCAATTGCACTCAGGAGAGACGCAGCATTTGCAATCTGCGAGGGCAAGTGTGTAGAGCAGCATCGTCCATACTTCTTTTGGCGCGGTGAACCCGCGACACGCTCACGGATTATTCACGGGCTATGCATTGAATATTTTCTCGATCACTTCCGGTGCACGTAACTCCGGGGCTTCGGAGTCAAGCTCCGAAGCACCGAGTCCGGAGACGGTGCACGTAGAGTCAAAGGAGCTAAAGATGACGTCATTTCCTGACTGGTGACGATTTCCGGCGCTAAAAGAGAAAAAACAAACAAAATGGCGGGAGAAGCCAGGGAGAAGCTGCGTCGGTTCTGTCGCGGGTGTGCGGTTTGCTCGCTTTTGTTAATGAAAAGTGCTCAAGGTAAGACGAATAACGCGTTCGAATTTCTTTTTCAGGTAAGGCTCTTTTCGGAAAATGCATTGGACCGTATTTTGTTTCGTATGAATATGCTAATAAACAAAGTAAACGTTCATTTGACGCCGTGTCTTGATCGCCGTTGCACGGAAACTCGGTGAATATCGACGATAGTCGTGTCCGCGCTGAACAGAGCAAGGCAGGGTATGATCGCGAATTCGGTAGCCGGTTGGACACTCACGCAGAGCATGATCCCGATTGATGTTTTGTTTGCGTAGCTAAATCGGGGTGCACGTTGGCTGACGCTCGCTTCGGCCGACAAAGCCTTGATCGCCGAGCGTGTATACGAATATAAAATGTATACGAATACATTTTATAGGAAGTTCGTTACGAAGGGCAGAACAAACGTATGGCCGTATAAAAGTATCGCAACCGGCGGCGTAGATTCGCCGAGCTCTATATTTTGCGTGTGCTGACGACGTTTTTGTCGGTTTTTATAACAGAAGCTGCCTTTGCACCGCCAAGCGAAGGGCTCGATTGCGTTTGTTCGCTTCGAACAGCAGCGCTGGTGTGCACAGTCACTCGCTTTTCTTCAACGACCTTGTCAAGACTTCTTCAATACCGGCGTCAAATAAAAGCGATCGTGCTCGCCATCGTCTGCTTCCAGTTTATTCGGAGACCGTCTGGCACAGGGGAGGAAGCGGAAATTGCGTCGAAGCAGGTTTGGAGCCGCGGCTTTTTTGCCGTTCAGTAGGCGCTCCGATGACTCCGACTCGAGTGACTCCGTTCGGAGCTAAGGGAGCCGCTACTGAACGCGCCCAATGACTGCAAAGGTGCTTGCAAAATAAGTGTCCAGGGTGCACTCTGTTTTTACCCCAGCTTGGCAAACGATGTCAAAAGCCTACCAGCGCAAGCTCTAAGTCACGGAGAAGTCATTCATGGCATGCACTTAGGCAGCCGAAGCACACTATTGTTATGAGCCCGCCTCTGAGAGTTTACGCCGCTTTCCCGGTTACAGTGAAAAGGGGATACTCTATCATTACATGTTTATGCAAAGCTAGCAGGTTAAATCTGTTCAACACCGGCATCCTCCAGCCTTATTTTGAGGGGAGGGCGTCGGCGTCCCAGTTCAAATCGAAGAGTGCAGAGCAGCACACTTTGAAGAACCTGTCCACAACGTCCACCAAACCAGATGCCACCTTCGCAAACAATGCCCTGATGTCAAGTGTACGGGGCACAACCTCTGGACAACAGGTACACCTATAGTCCGTTGCAGGTTAAGAATAGCTGGAAGGGTGCAAAGGAGAACCACCATTCCTCACCAGGATTGGTGGTTTTCTCTCTCCTCCTCTCCAGCAATGGCTCTGCTAATCTGGAGAGAGAGGGAAAGACTTCTCCTGCTATTTTTAACCTGCAACAGACTATACTGGGAATGCCCGAGAAAACAAAACTCGCCACACATTCTAAAAAAAACATGCATCTTCAAAAAACACCGTGTGGGGAATGTGGGGCGGCAACCACACACAGGCGAGCTGGGCCGCCGCACCACCACCGGATCTATCGGTTACCTTATGGCCATAACTACACGACCACATTGAGCATGCCCCCGGCTTTGCACCAGCAGCGACAACAAAGACGCCAACCAGGACAGACACTACCCTCCCCCGAACATAGACTACCGAATTGCAGTGGCAAAACAGGCCACAATGTGGCTCGGGCTATCAGTCCAAACCGCATAAAAGCCTGTCCATTCATTCATTCATTTATTCCCTTGGTGGGGAGGGGGAGTGGAGGCAAGAGCAAAACTGGAGAAGTTCAGTTGAGGTGTAGGCCCGGGCCCTCTGGGCCTCCATGCTGGCTGTGTGCCTGGCATCTGCAGTTTACCCTCAGTGTGAAGTGTAATGTTGCATGCAGACTAAAACAACCTTTCCTGTGTGTCTTCTCTGCAATCTAGTCCTGGATATGGGTTTGGAGTCTCTCACATTGCTCAAGCTAGTACTCAGCACTGTTGCTATTCATACTGGCAGCAACAAGAGGCTCTAAATCAGGAAATAATGCAGGCAAGCAGTAGAATCTTAATATTAGATAGATGAGGGCATAGTGGCAGCCTCGAAAGTGCAACTTTGGTGTGCTCACAAGTCATTTCGCAAGCTGGATGGACAATGTTCATACGAGCTTGAACAAACAATTCATTATGTGGAACTTGCCACGGACCCTTTTTGGAACCGTGTTGGACGGGCGACCAGGTCAGACTGTACTTGAAGGTGTAGTTCGAGTGCTGTCAGATGGCACTTTCAACAGTAATGTTTTAAAGTGTGATACTTGTTTCTGATTATGCTCTTTTTTAACCTCAGGAGCTAGTCGGACAACGTCGGAGCGGAGCGGCACCATCACAGTGGCGATGGTTCGAGCAGATGCACGCTGTGCTCTGCCATCGGCCCATGGCTCAGGCCCAAAACTACGGGGTTGACAGCCATGACAGCTCCCTGGAGGACGAGCAACAAGATGACAATGGTACTTGTGTGCGACTATTTATAATGCAGTAATCCGTTTACTTATGCATTGCTTATGAGTCTCCTTAATCTCGTACAAGGAAGTATAAATGCAAAAGAAATAGAGGTTACTAACTAGGTTTGTCTCTGCTGGCTGCTCAGTACTGGGGATGACGAAAATGAAAAATAAGAGGAATTAGAGGAAGGAATCACTACTAATAACTAGGGTTCCTTGTTTTCAGTGTTTATTTGTCTTCAAATTCTGGTGTTTTTCTAGTGTTTATATTTTTCTCCCTCATTCGGTGTCTATAGACCATTCCACATTATAAAGTACAGGGTAGTGTGAGTACATGGAATGTACAATCCTTTAAATAAAATGAATACACCATAGACTAGTGTATGCGTATTGATGAGGAATGCAGGGATGCTCTTTGTAAAAGGTCAAATTGGTCGTGAGAGTTTAAACAGCGTAAGGTCCGTCTGCCTTTGAAGTGTGGTGACGCTGGTTCATGCCGTAGACGAGAAATTTGGCCAGTGCAGTACGACCGCTAGCCTGGGTCTTTAACTCGCATCACACAATAGTGATACTCGAACGTGTGCTGGCACGATGTTCATCCAGATCGAAACGGGCGGGGGTGGGGGTTGAACCCAGGATCCCTGGGTTCTACAGCTCTTACTTTTGCGTTTCATGCTCTCATTGTGTGCACTCAGCATAAGCTTCTCCGAAAGAAAAAGCTTATACTGTCTTCGTAAAGTGCTGGTTTTGGAGGATCATATTACTTCGCTTCTCAAGACGGCTTTAGGAAAAAAAATGTTTGATGTCATTTTGGCCAAGTGAGACTGAAGTACTGCAGGCATGTATAAACAAGCAAGGAAGATCTTGCACTAGCAATTAACATTTTGGTATGTTACCGGTTGCTCTTTTGAGGCTCTATCCATTGCTCCCCTCTTTTTTAAGGGCTCTGTAACATATGGATCTTATAGTTCAATTCAATTTTCAGGGGGAAGCGACCAGGAAAATGGAGATGTGGATCTCCCAGATGACTCTCTCTCTGGAGACACTCCCTTGGAAAGAGCTTCATGTAAGTCCAGGCCTAAACTGCCACATTCTGTACTCTTTTGCACGTTCCCCACCCTCTCAGCTCGACTTGTTGACCATGACCACCAGCCGATCCATGAAAACACTGGTTTATGGCGACACATGCCTGCATCAAGTCACATTTGCTTTGACTTTCTGGGTCTGTCGTTTCCTCGGCTATACATGCCGACGTCTTTAGCTGCCATCCCCAAAACACTCGAGTGTGGCTTGCCGTCAGTGTTGCAGCTGCCACATTCTGTACTCTTTTCCACGTTTCCTGCCATTTCAGCTCGACTCTTTTTTTTTAATTTCCAAACCTGCAAAAAAGTTTGTAACGAAGAACATTTTCGGACGACTTGGAGGTGATATCATCTGCAAAGCGGTATTTCAGTCACCAGACATCAGAATATTTTCTGGAGGGTTAAATAAACTTGTGAAATTACGTGACGAGGGTGTTGAACTTCGAGGTGAACATGTCGAATAGTCATGAAGTTTTCATGACACAAGATTGTTTTCTTCTTGGTCAGGCCTAGAACTTTTCAGCACCCCATTGTACATGCCAACGTCGTTAACTGCCGTCTCCAAAACACTCTTCTCTTCCTTTTTCCGTATTCCCTGCCCTTTCAGCTCGACTTGTTGACCATGACAGCCAGCCAATCTATGGAAACGCGCGTTTATGTCGATACATGCCTGCATCAAGTCACATTCGCTTTTGCTTTGACGAACTGCCATCCCAAAGACACTTTGGTGTAGTTGGCAGCACTGATCTCTATTACAACTTGCTGGATTGTGCTTGCCCGCTCCGCAAATGCGGCCACCAGTCGGCCACGTTTTTGGAGGCATAAGATGGCCGACTAGCGTTCTGGAGGATTCGGAGGCTGCTAAAAAAATAGGAATGAGTGACATCTCGTTCTTGATCACCAATGTTTGACGAATTTCTTGACACGCAGCGGGAATGCTAGCTCCGTGTTTGAGGATCCGGCGAAAATTTTACGAAAGTGCAGCGCCGGAGGAGGCAAGAACACGCAGCCTCCGCAACGCTAAGTCGGCCATGTTGGGCCTCCAAAAATGTGGCCGACCAGCAGAGGTCGGCATTTTAGGTCGCCCTCACTCACCCTCACCCTCACAGCCACACTCACCTAAGCCCCTTACTCACCCTCACCTTCAGCCCTTCACTCACCCTCACGGCCCTCACCTCTCTCACGGCCCTCATGCACTCATGGCCCTCACGCCCCTCTCCGCCCTCATAGCCCTCACACACTCATGGCCCTCACCTCTCTCACGGCCCTCACACCCTTCACGCACTCATGGCCCTCATACCCCTCACACACTCGTGGCCCTCACGCCACTCATGCACTCATGCCCTCACCACCCTCACAAACTCATAGCCCTCATGTCCCTATGGACCTCACGCACTCACCGCCCTCACACACTTGTGGCCCTCATGCCACTCAAGCTCGCTTCAGACGGACAATTTCGCCCAGAAACTTGACGTTGCAACACCAGCAGCACGGGCCGTCCGCGTTTGCATGCAGCAACCAATTGCTCCAATTTGCCATCATCATAAAATTTTATTTTTCTTGCACTATTTAGACACACAATTAAATGCGTAAACGTGTTTTCATGCACTTAAATTTCGTTGAGAATACTAACGCATATTTCTGAAACAGTTTATTTCCAAAAACGATCACTTTCAAACCAAACCCAAGTCTTTTGTTGTCATCATCACCGGCATGAGGAATCGCGTGAAAATATTGCGTACCTGATTGGATGCAGCCACTTCAAACTTCTTCGAATTACTCAGAGTTGCTCGCTTGTTTCGAGCCGGACCCGAACTCAGCGATTCGTGTCGATCGAGGGAAAGCTAGGGAACAACCCGTGATGGTCGTTCTGTCAGCGATTATTTTCGCTAGCAGACGGCCGGAAGAGCGCAGCAGCGCAGTGAGCGAGAGTGAGAATTTATCTCTGCCTCAGGGTGCGCCGTGTTTGCGGAGCGATGCGACAGGCGGCGCAGGTAGTACCGTGCACAGGCCGAAGCGCTGTTTCAGCTCATATTGTCCGCACTAGTACCATTTTATTGAATGCACACCAGCGCCGCTTTGTGGTCACTAAAAGAGGCACTGGTTTCACGTCATGCTCAAGCAAAAGGCGGTGACAGACACTATACAAGGACACTATACACTGCTGTGTTTTGTCAGTGCTTACTATGCAAGTTGATTGAAGAATTTTCGGAATCAATCACTGTGCTTGCTAAGCACTATAGACCTTTGCAACTCAGAAACAGGGAAGACAGAGCCCTCCCGTCGTTACATGTTAGCGGAGCTAACACTGGAGAGGGGGAAGGTGGACTTCAGTGCTTGCTGTGCTGATGTTGAAAAAGGGGAGGGCTCAATCCTCTTAAGTTAGAATGGACTATGTATTATGGTACGTTTTAGAAAACATTATATCACTTTTCCGGTTACCTACTAAAACTTATGCATAGTAGAGAACTATGTTTTAGTGTTACTGCTCTTCAGAAAAAGAGGTATATAGAAACATGAAGAAAACTGTCTTTTGAACACTGCACTTTAATAAAAAGATGTATATACAAATATCACAGCAGAAACATTCAGAACACTGTCTTTTGAACACTGCACATTAATTTTAAAAAATGTATTTGCAAATATCACAGCAGAAACAATGAGATTACTGTCTTTTAAACACTGCACTTTAATAAAAGATGTGTATACAAATAATGGAGCAGAAACATGAATACTGTCCTTTTTAACACAAGCGGGAACCATCCAACAGTGCTACATGTGCCAGTGCGCATCATGTAATGATGTAGGCAAAGTTTAAAGACTCTAAACCATGTATGAAAACTGCTCTTTTTCAGGCGTAAGGAACGAGAGGACACCACCAGCAAGGCAGCCTCGGTCTAAGGCCGGTGAGATGAGAGACCTACTGAAAGAGCTGCATGACCGCAACGAAAAAACCATGCACGAGGAAGCGGTCATGCAGCGGGAGCACCAGAAGGAAATGTTAGAAATCGAGCATA
Source organism: Ixodes ricinus (assembly GCA_037355805.1). Lineage (NCBI taxonomy): Eukaryota > Metazoa > Arthropoda > Arachnida > Ixodida > Ixodidae > Ixodes > Ixodes ricinus. Next base: position 25,628 of record JAZHYW010006727.1, read on the forward strand.
GAAATGCAATGGAGCTGATGGCAAATGTATCTGCATCAATGATGCAAGGGACGCAACTTTTGCTCACACAGTTTATGCAGCAGCAGTCCAGCTTTCTTTCGAATTTCCAATCTGCGACACCAAATTTCCAACCTTTTCAATCCGCCATGTTCTCTAACATTAACCCCCTGTTTTCTCAGTCCCGCAATCCCTCTCAAAGCTTTCCTAACCCTCTGTATTCCTCTGTCAACCAGTGCCCCACCCCAGTGCCCTCCCCCTCCCCCTCCCCAAGACCACCTGCCTTCCCAGTGCCGTCTGCCTCCACAATGCCACCTACTTTCCACATGCCTTCAACCTCAACGGCCCCTCCTTTCCCAGAGCCTCGCAATCACTAGAGTTTTTCCCTCTTTTCCCAGACCCTCGCAATCACTATAAGCTGTTTTCCAAAGGACTGTGCAAGGTTTGTAAGTGCAATTGTTATTCGAAAAGTGTACTATGTGCAATAAAATATTTCTGATCAGCACTGTTACTCTCGATTGACCCACAGCTCTTTGTACATTAAAACAACAATCTAGGGTGATTTCTGCAAATTGACAATGCTCAAGAGCCGCAAGCAGGTTTGCTCATTTTTAGGAAGCCATGTGATAGAAGGCCATATGGGGGTACATGCTTTTGGCACTATCTTATTACATACCCCATGTCATAATGGCTAAGATATAGGCACTATGATTTGAAAACATAAGCAATTTTACCAAGCCTAGAAAGTAGATGAAACATGCCGACAGATAGGACTTGGCAGTTTTTTTTTAATTGCATATGTGTGGAGCAGTGAGCCTGGTATTCCCTTAGGCAGATGTATTGCATTGTAAGAAAAAATGCCAATAAGCTCGGAGAATAATCTTTGGGGAAATTCCCACACAAAACTAATGCCTCAACCTAGCACGAAAAAGTTAGTAAATATAAAAATTGAGCTTAAGTTTCAACCTCATTTGTTTTCTTTTAACATTAGGTTATCTCGAAATGCTTAACGACAACGAAAAGCACAGCCCAGTAATTTTATTATGTCATGTTTGGACCCGTTCCTCACTAATGTTTTCATAAACAAGCGTAGTGCTTGGCCCCAACTATTTTAACATGAGAGTCCCGAGAGCCGCACTTGGGGACATGAAGAGCCACCCCTGATCTAGAGTATTTTGCAAGTTAAGAATAGCAGCAGAACCCTCCTCTCTAGACATTAGCAGGACAAACACTGGAAAGGAGGAGTGGAGAGGAGGAAACCACCAATCCTGACGAGGAACGATGGTTTTCTCCTCTCCACTCCCCTATTCTTGAGGTGCAACAGAGTTTAGAGTAATCTGGAGTTCTGTACATTCTTCTGAACATGCCTAGGCTTGACGTACATAGCTGCTTGACCTTAGCGGGAAGTTGTCGCCGAGATAGTCGCGAAGGAAGTCTCTTATGGGATACTCGGCGTCCACATCACGAGGGCTAGAGAGCGGTTGAGGGAAAATTTTCTCGTACTCTGCGACGTCAGCATTCCATCCAATGTTGTACCTCTCGGAGTGAAGTTCACAAAAATTGTGAAGTACACACACTGCTGCTGCCATGGTGGGGACAAACTTGTAGTCAATATCCGCTCGCTTAAGTACAATGCGCCACCTTCCCTTCATTCTGCCAAACGCCTGTTCCACCACAATGCGGGCACTGCTCAGATATGTGTTGAATGAATCATCTTTTTGTGATATCCCATTCTTTGTGGCTACATATCCTTTGAGGATCCAAGGCAGAAGCGGGTACGCTGGGTCTCCCACAAGCATCAAAGGAATTGGTCTACCATTCACCACACAATCATCTGTTGGTAGAAGCCTGTCACTGTGTCGGTACAGACCAGACAGCTTGAGGACTGTTGCGTCGTGGGCACTTCCCGGCACGCTGCATGATATGCTTCGGAACCTGAACGGGCAGAAATATAATACATGAAACATTTCCTTGAAGCAATCAATGATGGCGACACTTGATGTACTATATGTGGCTACACAAACCTATGCCAACAGTAGAGCTGCTTTTTAACTGTTCCATGGAAGACCTTTTTGTAAGCACTGCAGATTATCTTTTGCTATTATATAAACTCTAAAAATGCTGTGCACGAACTTCACACTTCTTGCACAAGATGCAAACAACTCTAACTACAGTCTGTTGGCGGTCTGCAAAATAACTTCTAAAAAAATCTAGACAAACCCCAAAATCTATACCTCTCAAGCTTGCTGCTCAAAATGTCATGATATAGTGTCAAAGGCTTTTTTATATCTAGAAATAGGCCAATTCCTATATCATTGTTATTAAGAGCCTCATTAATAATTTCAGATACTGAAAGAATTGCTGAGGTTGTAGATCTACCTTTCTGAAAGCCATGCTGATTAGTTGACAGGATATTGTTTTTGTCTGTAAACTGCACAACACGCTTTGCAAATACTTTCTCAGAACAAGTATTAATACAGCTGAAAATAGAGATTGGTCTATAATTGCCTAGGTCACTGGGGTCTCCACTTTTGTATGTAAAGGAACTCTAGCTACCTTTAATGCATCGGCGTATGTCGCCGAGTAACATTCCTTGTTGAATGATGATGCCAAAGTTGGGGCAAGCATTTCAATATTATATTTGAGCAACGACAGGAATACCACCAATACCAGCACCTAAGTATTTTTGCAGTTGCTATTACCTAGTGACACGATACGTCGATGTATCCAAAAGTGGAACTGTGCCGGGATGGTAAGAGTTTGTCCGCATCCGGCATGGCAGAATGCAGGCTGACATCAACAGTGCAGAAGTGTTTGTTAAGCCAATCGGTGCATAGGTCGTCCCCTCAGTGTTATCAGGAAACACCTTTTTGTGACAGTCATTCGGATAACAGAATTTATTATACTCAAGAGATTTTGGAGGTAGCGGTGCAGGCATGTATCTGTACAGTAATACTTCTTTTTCTGCTGACGCCTTAAGGCACCCGCCTTATTTTGATGTAGGGTGAAAACCAAGGAACTCCTTTTGTAACACTTTTGCTTTCCCAAATACTCACCTTCATAATGTTTGGCATCACTTCGAATCACATACTTTGAAAGATAAGGTCGGTTCAGGCACATGTGTTTGACTCTGTTAAGACTGCTTGTATGGAGCTGTTGCTATGGCAACCATTAAGACGATCCAAAGGGGAGGCGCTGTGCTGCACGACGCAACAGAGCGCAACGCGGTTGACGCAGATGTGTGAACCAGCCTTTATATGCATTTCCCAACACCTGCTCAACAGGAAATGCCGTACTCCAGTATTATCTGATTTGCGGCTCCACACCGGCTTGTTTGTGAAAGTGCCACTTTGATTTGTACAGCACTAGTTGGCAATAACTTATTTTTGCTTTCTTTGAGATGTATTCTTCCAGATAATGACACACTCCACTGGTAGGAATTTCGCTTTCCTCGACCTTAGTTAAAATCAAGATTGGATGGGAAATATATTTCCCATGGCCCATGAAAGGATTAAATAACTACCTCAATTGCTTCCACATGCGTGTAGCAAAGATACTTACACTCCTCTGTCATCCACGACAGCTTGCATGTTGAAGGACGGCCAATGCTTCCTATTGACGAAGTCTCGGTAGCCCTTCCTTGGAGCCAGGATCGGGATGTGGGTGCCGTCGATGGCCCCCCAGATCTGAGGAATGTGGCACCTCCCTTCAAAATTGGCAGCTATCTGTCGTGCCTCCTCAACATTTGGCAGTCGAATAAAGTCCATCATGAACTTGGTTGTCAGTGTTTGGCAGAGGAGATACACATACTTCTTTACGGTACTCTTGTGTACGCCGAACTGGTTGGCCACAACTCTGTATTCGCAGCAACTGGCAAGCTTGTACAGAGCTATGGCCACCCTCTTGTCCACTTCCACGGGGGCCTCACACACTGAAGATGGGGGGACATATGTGGTGCAACGAGAGCAACCAACTCTACAAATGAAGACCTAGACATGCGGAAGTTTTCCTTCCAATCGTCATCGTGGAACTCCGTTTGAACAATTCGTTCCCACCAATCTCCAGACCTCGTCTTCATCCAAATCGTCCTCTGTACTGGTTCCACGCATCCCAATCCTGCAGCAGAAAAAAATGACACACCTGTGGAATGCGATACAGAACAACAAAATGTATGACTCCTTTTAAATAGAAGAGCTTGTACTCTTACCTCATATTACATCTATGTTTGCTGTCATTGTTTAATAGTTCCCTTTTGCTGCACCGGATTCACTTGTATGGGTGCAATTAAATTCATGTTCGAATCACATTTTACCGGTAATTATTCTAGCAGCCTTGAACACAGTGCACTGCAAAGACTAACAAGTTCTTTAAATCTGGCAAATCAATTGGCAAGTTCGAAGGAGGGGGCTGCAGAGTAAGTAATAAATCTTACTGGATGCTCATTAGTCATTCACACTTCGTGAACCACGTGAGTGTGTGGAAATTGAGCGAGAATATTTTATTTAAACTGTCTGCCCATTTCAAGTTTCTATGTTTAGAAGTGAACTGCCTGAAAGCCCATGCCGGATATTGGGCGACCGTGGCTACCCCTTTAGCACCCAAGGTGCCAGGATAGCTAGAATCTTGAGATATCTGCAAAAAGAATGAGCACCCAGCCACGGCACCGCGCTCGCGTTGGGCGTCGGGAAGAGCTAGGTTTTCACGCGAGCATTCGAAAATATCGCATGCAAGCATGCTTAAAGATTCTGCCCAGTAGCAATCCCTTTACAGGTCTGGGCTTGTTTAAATGTCCGCAGTGTCTAGCGCTACGTCCGACGGAACCCGAAATAAAAATTAAAGTTACGTCCGACGTAACCCGATATGAAAATTAAAGTTACTAGTTACGTCCGACGTAACCCAAAATGAAAATTAAAGTTACGAGTTACGTCCGACGGGGCTCGAAATAAAAATTAAAGTTACGTCCGACCGAGGTCCGACGGAACCCGAAATAAAAGTTAGTCACGTCCTGTATAACCTACGCAACATATGTTTCGCTTTACGGCCGATACATGACGTAAATACAAACGTAAATTAGTGCTGCCTTACGTCCGATACAGCATTCGTGAATTGGTTAAAATCTCAACTCTGCGTACTTTGTTGAGGGGGCTGGAGTGTGTTCCTCGCACATCCAGGCTGCTGAGATTGCGTGGGTTCGATGCCCGTCATATAATTTTTTTCTTTCTCTTATTTACCCTCTTTTAAGACAATTCATTGTTTTTTTTTTTTGTTTTTGTCGACATGAAAACACTTTTTGCTATTGCCGCGTTTGTTACACCTGCTTGTAGCCCTTGCTGGCTCGTGCAGAGAACAAAGTTGGTATGGCTAAGGGCCGCGAGGGTCTATTGTCATTCTCACACTTGGGCAGCTCCCTCGAAACAGCTCTTTATTTAACACACCTCAACTACGCCAGATGACGTACCTTGAATTACAGCCAGCTCTTGGGAGGTCCAACCGCTGGTCAGGAAAGGACGCAGCGGCGTAATGCCGCTACGTATGCGTCGGCAGCGGTGTTGATGTTGAAGGAAGGTGGCAACGAAGAGGGCATGATGAAGGTTTGTCCACGCGACAACCAGCGAAACAAAATAAAGCTGCTGAAACACCAAGCAGAGCGCCAGCACCGCTGCACCGTCAGCCATTTTCGCTGCTCCGAGGTGCCGCTGCGAGCTCAATTGCGACTTCCGCCCACGACCAACTCTGCTTCCGCCACGCTAGGCAAACCGGAAACCCCGGAAGCAATCGAAAGGTCACGAGGTTTGCGTTGTGATCATTCGACACGAGGTGCCGCTACTGGTCGATCCGAATCCATGTAAACGCAGTGGTTGAAGTGGATCCGATTCGCCAACTGGATCCGATCCGCTGCTGTCGCATCCATGTAAACGTAGCCCCTGATATCCTGCGAATGGACCTTTTCCGAGAAGCGTTCTGCGCACGCGCGAGCGCCCGATGCCAAGCGGCGGAAGTCTGCACGAAAAATCGAGGAAATTCGGAAGGAGGCTGTGGATCAGCAAGTAGAAAACGTAATTGCAGCATACATATAATTGTGTTACGCAAAAAAAGAAAGCGGACGGAAAGAATAACACGACGTTTAAGTGGACGCCACGGATGCCCCACTTGGACGCCGCGTTGGGCACGCCCCGCTGCTCAGAGAACGAGGAAACTGGTAGCGTAGCTCCCATTATCGATTGGTAGCGCAGGTAGGTCCCTTCCTCGATTTTTAGTTCGTGCAGCCACCGCCTGGTGCCGTCGGTATGTGAAAAAAGGTCCATTCGGGTCAATCACAAGGCATTTCTTGCCCTTTACATTGAGTCGTCCAGCCGCCTTCAGCTTGTGGGGTCTCATTAGCCCCTCTCTGGTCGACAACCGGACGCCGGCGCCTGAGTACTCGTTTCGGTCGCCTCCGTGGCGAGGACCGGAGCCTTTGAAGTTTAGTGCCCAAGTGCCGCCTCCCTCAGGACCCATCTTGAAGACATTGGTGGCGTCGGTGGTGGGCATCCTAGGACCCCCCTCCCGGACAGCGTCGGCGCCCGAGGTCCTGCACGTGCTGCGGCAGAGCCAGATGGGGAGCTCCAGCGAGAGACCGCCCACGATGGGAGACAGGAGGCTCCCGCCGTTCTGGTGCGCGGTGAAGGCGGGAAGAACGAGGAGAGCTGGGACGACGGGAGATTGGAGGGGGACTCTTGCGCTGGAAACGGACCACGACGGACGTTCGCGCGGGTGCCGACCGCGACGTCGGCTCAGGCGACAGCCCGGTAACATGGTCCGGACTTAGACCACGGATACGACCCTCGACGGCGACGTCCCCAGGATGCGGTTCGGACTAGCACCGCAGGGACGATTGGCAAGCAACAAACAGTGGTGGCGCACCCTCACCCCCTTCCAGGCTTCCTCGATCCCCTCTCCGGATCCCGAAATCTCCCAGCAGAATGCGAGTGGAATAAACCCTTCTGCCGAGAGCTATGCGTTGCTGTGTCACGTTAATCCGGAGACAGGCGCCCGGGGAATCGTACGAGAACCCCACAAGCTTTACAGTGGCTTCCATGCTTGTCAGGGTCAACATTCATTCTTGGCTCATTTTGGTACTTGAACTGGCCGAACGACTCCAGGCCGCTGCCCTCGACGACTTTCCTTGAGGCCGTCGCGAAAGTCGACGGCTCTGTACGGTTTGCCAGCAAGGTGGGCATGCAGAAACACGGAATTCATGCACATCTTTCTGTCCTGAAAACAGGAAGCAGAATATGATAGTCACCGGTAACGCCGGTTGCGGCATCGGTGATTCCTCGGCTCGCAGCAGCCGATAACGCGCTGTTATCAGAGCGCTGCATTTTCCGTCCGCTCTCGATGAAAGCCGAAGCGAACTCCTAGGCCACGTAAGGCACGCTCAGCAAGGCGAATGAGAAGGCGTTGCAAACGGGACCGATAACGCTATCTCGTTACACACTTTAAAGGCGAAGCTTAAGAGTCCTCCAAGTTTCTGTGCTTAGGGCTCATATAATATTTTTCTTATAGATATCTCGTTGGTCACCCGTATTCTCACGCCTATGGGTTCTCCGGGTCTTTTTATTCCTTACTTTTCTATACTTTGTTTTGCTTTAAGTCCGCCCGTAGCCAACGCTTCGGTTCGATGGAGCTCATCTGCCGTGACCGAGTAAAGCAATCACGCACAACGAAAATCGCAGGATCGCGGCACATGCCCAATGCGTGATAGCTTCAGTCGGAGCCAGCGAACGCGCAACGGCAATGAGCGCCTTGATGATGCACTTTTTGGCGTCGTCCGATTGGCTCCATTAGGTTGTAGAGTTGGCTGTCGTCGAAATCAAAGTGAAACAGAGTATAAGCTTCATTTGTTCTTCTCGTTTTCTTTTGTTGTTTCTGACACTCTTTCGGTACAACTTTAACATATTGTTTGAATTTACTCGTAGAAATTTCTTGCCATCATTACGAACAAAGTACGTTCGCGTGAGCCTAAACAGGTTGTAATTCTACCGGCTTGCGACCAGTGAAGAACTTTTCAATTCACGTTCCCATTGCATTTGCTAGCACTGCTCACTTTTCTGCAGGCAACAGGCCCACCAGTCGCCATTTTTTAAACTTGTTTACTAGTTTCAAGTTCAATTGTGTTTTTTAGGAGCACGCACATCCTCTAATCGGGTGCTTGTTTGTTACAATACATTATATGCAAGCAGTTAAGCTGGAGATCGTGAAGTCTATGAGTTGCTGAGCCCGTGATGAAAGCCAAAGCAGCGTCCGAAAGGAGTCAGAGCAGTAAGAAAGTAGAAATCATCGACAAAAAAGAAGGCACGAGGAGCTACGGAGGATCAAATTGTGTAACCGGACTCAGTTTTGTTTTCGTACTTAGAATAGTTTAGAGCTTTACCGGCTTGCTAGTTATTTAAACGAAGCAATGAGACAAAACAAATTTGCCATTTTTTAGGCAGACGTCGACTAGCCAGAGCCTTCGCAGTATCAATCAGTTTTCGCTTCAGCAACAACGTTAGATATTTAGAGTTCATTATGACATCAAATTTTAAGAAAATATTAGCCTAAAAAAATGTGAAGAATACATGAGTCTTCGGCACGCTTCATCCACGTTTGTGCGCTTTTTACTAGATTTAATACAGATAACAATCTACAATAAAACTTAAAAAAAGACTACCAGAACAACACAAGCTACAACACTAGATCAGATCGTCCGCTACGCTTGCAATTACGATAACTCTGCTATCTGTCTATTTGTGTCATAGTTCGAAGACTAGGAAGTGAAATTTTCCCGATAGCCATAATTTTGGTCACAGCTTGTTTCGAAAACTAAACAATCATCCGAAAAAACGTAGAGATCTGTGAACACTTGTCGTATCATCCCCTCTGGTCTCTCTTAGCATAAGTAGCAAAGAATAAAATGAGTAATAGTAAAAAAAAAATGGGAAGACGTTAACAACTCTTTGAAATGCGAAATAAGAAGCTCTTGAGGTGTTTTGATTTTGCGATATACCTTGACGAGAGGGTATGCAGGAGGAGGAGGAGGAGGGTACGAAGGAGGAGGGGAGAGTACGGAGGACCCTCCCTCCTCCTTATCCCCTCTTCCTCTATCTCCTCACCTTTTCCTACCTCCCCTCCTCATCGTCCTCCTCCTCCTCTTCCTAATCCTCCTCCATAACCACCCTCCTCCCACGGTTTCCCCGCTATTAGCTGGAAATGTGCTGGAATTTAGCTGGAAGCTGGAGTTTAGCTGGAAAATTGACGCCACATGACCTTAACACCAATTCAGTTTCCCCGCTACATTTAGCCGGAGAAAATGGACGTCACGTGACTTCATGTCACGTCACATCTGAACCAGTTCAGTTTCTCCGCTAGATATTGCGGGGAAATTGACGTCAGGTGACCTCAACGCCGATTTACTTTCCACGCCAAATTTAGTGGGGAAATTGAATTAGCGTTGAGGTCATGTGACGTCAGTTTTACCGCTAAATTAAGCGTGGAAACCGAATGCGCATTGTTGCATTATGGGACGTCACAGACCTATACGTCACCAATTCAGTGCCTTTGCTAAATTTAGTGGGGAACTTAATTGGTGTATAGGTCTTGAACGTCCCATAACGCAACGCGCACGGTTACGCCGACGGCGACGGCGACGGCGACGCCGCGAAACACGAGAACAAACAACTAAATACCTGGCGCTCTCTCAAAAAAAAATACAGTGTTCTAATATTTTAGATATATATATAATAACGCATAGAATACCTTGGAAATCAGAGCAGCCGCCTTGAAGACAGCAACCAATATCTTCGGTAAGGCCTTTAAGTATGGCCCTCGTAATTTTTCGAGCTTATCTTTAACTTCAAAGCAACGATATTTTCAATAATTTTTCCAAATTTCTGGCGGAAAGCGCTTTTTTGTAAAGAGGCCAAAACAATTTAAACTTTGCACGTGACTTTAAACCACTCGCTGAAGTTTTGCTGCGCCACTTCAACGTTTTCCATAGAAAAGGCGAATGGATTACGATGACGTCCAGGACGTCTCACGCTCATAGAATATCACAAATGCAGACGTTGTATAGTTAAGTTTATTTTCATAGCAAAAGACGATTGGTATGCTCAAAGATGCATTAATATTATATTGTTAATACGTATATTTCTAAAACGAGCTAGTAGTTTTTTGCGCCAAACGTTTAGCATGATTCGCATTCACGCACAAGGTCCCCTTTAGTATTAATTTTGCACACAGCCAAAGGTCAGCTCTTTTTGAAACAAAGTTCGCGCTCTTTTTATACCGAATGAACTCGAGAGCCTAAATTTCGCTAACAGCGAAGTCAGTGGCAGTTACGCAGCCAATTAATATTTTATACGAGGTCGCATCACGTAATGAAATGGTCCTGCAGGTTTCACTAGGTGCTGTAGTGGTCGAGTTGCACGTAGAAAAAAAAATTAGGAAAAAAAAAGAGCGGTGAAAGGGACTAAGTTTTTCTTTGCAGTCGCTTACACAATAAGGCGGTGCATTAGGATTCCTTCCGCGCAATTTTCGTTGTCCCTTTCCTTCCCAGTCCTTCTTCCCTTAATCGGGAGCAGCCGAGCGCGAAGCAGATCGAAGCTCTGCGAATGCGGCTGCATTAGGGAACGAGGAAGAGTCGAGAAAATATTTTTTTCGAATGAGGCCGCTAAGGAAACGAAACTTTAGGGAAAGGGTTTTAGAAAAAAATTGCGCAACGATCAAACGACGTGATGCGTTTAGACAGGGGCAGCTTTGCTGCTTATTCGACGATATGACCATGACGAATGATGTGCTTTGCGTTAATACCGCGTAATACGGTGATTTCATTTTGAAAATGGCGTCGCGATAATTTAGCGTCGATACGTTGGTGACGGATAGATGATTTTAAAGTCGTGATCCGTTTTCCCGCTGAACTTAGCGGCGGAACCGAATTTGTGCAGAGTCACGAGACTTAAATTTTTCTGCTACATTTAGTGGGGAACCTGAACATGTTCATAGTTCTGTGACGTCGGGTCGCGTGACATCTATTTTCCCGCCAAATTGAGCTGGCAAATTCATTTGGTGCATAAGCAACGCGATGCAAAATTTTCTGCTAAGTTTATCAGGGAAATCTGAATTTTTCTGCAGCACCCGTTACATCAATTTTCCCGCGAATTTAGCGGAGAAACTGATTTGGTACACAAATCACGTGACGTATCGTTTTTCGCTAAATCTAGTAGGAAACCTGAATTGGTCTGAAGGTCCTACGACGCCAAGTCACGTGACAATAATTTTCTCTCCAAATTAAGCGGGGAAACTGTTTCGTTTCACTCTCACGCCGTTTACACTCACGCCACTAACAGCTGCCGCTGTCAAAAAGGTTTAGAGAAAGGTCTTAAGAAGCACGCTTTTGAAGAATACGGTAATGAAAGTAGTTCTGCTGAGCTACTGAATTATCTTCACTGAAAAAAACAGTGTTAGGAAAGGGTTGTCTATAAGGTGTGAAAATTTAGGAAGGGATTTCATTGAGATACCTCTAAGAGCGGCTCTTCGAAACTTCTTTTCCTCGAATTGAGTAAAGTTTAGACGAAGGGTGTTCCACGAACGCTACTGAAGAGGGAAAGTCAAGAAAGAGCTATCTCTTCTCTAAAGTAGGAAGTTATTTCCTGAATGGAGTGAACTTTGAGGAGGGGTGTTCTACGAACTCCACTGGAGACGTAAATCCAAGAAAGAGATGGGTCTTCCCTAAAGTGTGAAGTTATTCCCTGAATGAAGTAAAGGTTAAGAAAGAGTGCTTCACGAACGCTACTGGAGAGGTTAAGTCAAGAAAGAGCTAGGTCTTCCCTAGAATGAGAAGTTATTCTCTGAATGGAGTAACGTTTTGGGAACTGTGCTCTACGAACGCAGCTCGAGAGGGAACGCCGAGTGAGGTTTTTTTTTCTAAAGCGCAAAGTTGGTGAGTGGTACTTCCGCGAGCCTCACAGAAGAAATGTTTAAGAAAGAACATCCCTGAAGAGGGAAGAAGAGAAAATTTAAAGACGTGGTGGGTTTTGAAAAAAGTGTTCCTGCAAGAGTGCAAGTTAGCGAAAAGGTTTTCTAGGGATGCACCTTAAAAAAGAAAAAGTTTGGCAAGGTTTTATTTTTGTTTTGTTTTCCCGTGGACTCTATTCCGGTCGCTGACGTGTCGGTGCGCATTGGGTACGGCGTCCTGACTCTTGGCCCGGCGAAGTTGGGGAAGCTGCTCGTCGGACACGCTTGGCTGAGTCCTAATTCCGATGATTCTGGTCCCAGGTCACGATCGCTGGAGGTGCCGTCTTTTCGGTTGCTTCTGGGGGGGGGGGGGGCATCTTGTGTCCTACTGCGCGCCGGCTGTCGAGCTGGTCTGAGGTCGTGTATGGGCCCGGACGAGGCTTTCGCTTTGTTTTTGTTTTATTTTTCTTTTTTCTGCCGTTTCGTTTGGCGGGTGTTGTTGCTTACTGCCAGCTGGCCGTATTTTGTATGAATTGCTTTTATTACCGTATAGCAGTCCTTCTGCCTAATATTTTGGTGTCTTTTTTTTTTTTTGTAGGAGCAATAGTGGTAGAGGGATCATCTTTTATATATCAAACGTTCAAGCTAGTTCCGAGCACCGCGAGGGCTGACATAATGACCGGTTTTAGATAAAGGAGAAAACGACTACACTCGGCTCACTGCTAAGCTGACGGTTGGGTGGAACCCGCGAATATATCGGGTCAGTCCGTCATCTGACTTTAATTGTCATCTCGCCGTTGTCTGGGCTGGATTATGCGCACCAACCTTGATCACGTGATGTGGAAAAGACAGTTGATTGGTCGAGTGAGCGCGTCTTCCACTTCCTTCTCAGCTCAGGTGATTAACAGTGTTTAAACGATCTAGTGCAGTATAGCATGCCGTCTGACATAGCATTCTAGGCTGCGTTTATTTGAATGCCACACTAATGAATCGAATTGAGAAGGAATCAAACACACGCGCCCAGTCCCTCTGCTTCTCCCTCTTCTAACCAAACAAAATCGTCATATCTCGATTCAATGCGCTATGGTCGCATTTATTCGTAACAAAAAAAATAATTGGGTTGTGTGTATGTTTATACAGCATAGAACTTGGTCTGCCTCAACGGGCGACGAGTCTCCCAGCTGTAGATGAGCAATTTAGCCAGTGCAGTACAACCGCTAGCCAGGGGTCTTTAACGTGCATCACGCAGTAGCGATACACGACCGCACGCCGGTACGATGCTCATCCAGATCGAAACGGGCAGGGGTGGCGATTGAACCCAGGATCCCTGGGTTCTGCAGCGCGAGCTTTCGCTCCATTATTCTTAACAAATAAACCGAGGTGCTGCTTTTTGCTTCTTTTGTTTTTTTGCGTGATTGCTTTAGCCGGTGCTAGCGAACCCACACGAAGACGAATGCCTGGACGATGTACTTTTTGTGCTGCTCCGTTTTCTCCGACGAATCACAGCGTCGGCTGCAATCGGACTGAAAATTAAATGCTGAAAAAGACAAGATAAGGCCGGTCGAGTCGCCAAAGGAACCTCGGGGTCCTTGGCTGCTTCCCGCCGCAAGTGGCGCTGGGGTGGCTTCACAATCTTTGTGTCAAGTACTAGGCCAGATTTGGGAATGCACGCATGCTACTACCTGCGTGGATAAAGTTGCTCGTATTTATGGCCCACTTTCTACGTTGTTTGCTCAGCACATAGACCACTTCATTATCTACTCCCTGCGCCTCTTGGGTTGTGCGTTATCTGCTTTGTTCTATACCTCAAAGCTGCCTGGTTTGCATGTTGACTTCTTCGTGTTCTGCCTGCTTCATTTAGACATTCCAGATGTCTTTGGACTCCTGCGTCATCTGCTTTGTGCGTTCCTCGATTCGTTCTCTTCTCTGAACGTAGCCCGCTTTGTGGTGTACATAAAATGTTATTTATTTCGTACGTCGATGACTTCATTGTCTGATTATTTTATTTCGGCTGCATTGTAGACTGCTCGACACCGTTAATGCGAATACAACACCCCGCGCCCGTTTGCATTTTATTCAAAAGGCGTATTTCGAAATATATTGCGTTTTTCGCTTAGGTCGGTTTTTGAACAAGCACTTTTTACTTAATGACGACATTTTATTGACATACTTCTATTTTCGAGAAGAAAACACAAAAAAATGAAACAGATGATCAATTCGCTGTAACGCCGAATTAGAGCGCAGCTCTTGAGGAGGAGTAGGAGGAGAGGAGGGTAGGGAGAGGAAGGTATGCCCTTCCTCCTCCTTCTATGTACTCTCTCCTCCTCAGCTCTTTTCCTTCTCATCACCCTCCACTCCTCCTCTTCTCCTTTTCCTCCCTTCCTCCTCCCCCTCCCTCCCTCCTCCCTCGTGACGTCACTCGTGATCCTAGTGACCCTTGTGAAGGTCACTGTGAAGGTCGTGACCTTCGTCGTGACCTTTACAGACGTGACCTTCGTGGCGTCACTCGTGAAGGCGTCATGAAGGTCACTGTGAAGGTCGTTGCCTTTGTCGTGACTTTCACGAGTGACTTTCTTGACGTCATTATGGTAAACGTCCCATAATGCGACGCGCGGTTACGCCGACGGCGACGTCGACACCGCTCAAGCGGAAACGGGTGCCTAAGAGCTGCGCTCTCAAACGAGAAAACCATCCCTTTTTGTGCTAAGAGCGTTCCGCTGAGTACGTTGTCTGCGTCGTCGTTCGTTTTGAAGATACTCTGGTTTATCGCATGACTTGAGTTTTATATATTTCCTGCGTTTTCTCCACATGCAACGCCTGTCGCTTGCTTCCTTGACAACCCTTGAAAAGATGAACGGTTCTGTGAACTCCGTTTAGCTTCCGAACGCTACGGCGCTTCACTTGCATGACAGCGGCGGTCCTGTGAGCAACGTGTCAATGTTCCACATTTATTTTCGCTCCTATGAACGTATCTATGCATTTCCAAAATTCCTCGCTTAAGTATGGCAGGAAAGACAAAGTAATTCAAGTAGAACGCGCGTCAAAGGGAAGACAGTGACTGCAGAAATGGCGAGGCAGGTTCCGTACGTTTAAGAAAAGACCCTCTGTTTGAAATTAAAGTAGCCTCGATAGACCGGAAAGGGAATTTGAGGGGGTCCGGACCACCAATTCAAGCATGGAATTTCTCCTGGATTTCCACTGAATTTGTGTTTATCTCTCGAATCTACTTTACTTTGATAGATGTCTTTTCTGTTACTTTATACTCTGGCATGCTTCTGGTTGGCTGCTTGTGTAGTTTTTTTTCTCTTTCTTTATCTTCTTTGTCCTTTTGTGTATTACAAGCTTTTTGGGGCAACATCTGAAAAGGCTTTCTTTGTTTGTCGGACTTTAAAGGAACCTTCGCTTTTTAGAGCGCAGCTCCTAGGCGCCCATTTCCGGCTTGAGCGCGTCGGCATCGCCGTCGGCATAACCGCGAGGTCACGTGACCCCCAGGTTACGTGACCCCCCGAGTTCATGTGACCCCCCCCCCCGGTCACATGACCCTCCACGTGTCACATGACTCCCCAGGTCACATGACCTGGGGAGTCACGACCGAGAGTAAAACACGATGTTAGCCTACGCTGTTGTGCTTGACTACGGTACGGTGACTTACGACCGCAAATCGCCGGGATATGCGTGTGGCTTATGTCTCGTGCAAATCTACCACGCATTACGCTAAGCAGGGACATCCCGGTGGCCGGTGGTCGTAACTCAAGGAAAATTTTCAAAACGTTGTAGGACGCTTATTCTGATAGGCAAATGAACCTTTATCGTTGCATCGTACGAAGCATGGCGGCACAATAATCAATCCAATGACTAGTTTGACAGCCGGCAAACAAAACACGGATACGGTAACTCGCTGTATTATATGGACGTAGTGGAATCGAGCGTTCTCGAACGCTGCTGGGTGAATTTGCGTACGCCACCCAAAAGGCACTTGGAGCGCGCCAACGAAGAATAACTGCAGGGCAAAAATATTGTGCGGTGTATATATTCTTGCAGGACAGTCTAGCCCTCTGTTTTTTGCGCACTGTAAGTTCAAGAAAAAGTCACTTTGAACGGTTAATTTAATTTATAAATTTATCAATGGCCTGTTGTTATAGGCTGGACATATTTCCGCATTAATAGACCCAATAAAAATAGAAAGACTACAAGGCTGATTTTTGTTGAGAACCTAATGTTAATTATTGAACATTATATGCTAATAAGAGCCTCTTTGTCTGGCAGGCTAGGCGTCCCATTTTGTCGATGACAAGCTCATCGACACACGTTTTATACTTTATGTCCAGCGAAGTTTGATACGCCCGCCTGTTTCGTCAACAAGACATGACCGCACCGCCGGCCATATGCGACAATGACTACGGCGATGCTTATCACGCGGAAAACGAAACAATATCGCTCTTGGGAGTTGGTACACAGCTTCTCGCAATCGCGTAGTAGTGCATGGGTAAGCAAAATATTGGACATTTCGATGGAATTTGCCTTTGCATATAAACACCAAAAGCGATTTGACACACGTTCCTTCTGAAAGTGGAAAGCGTTCTACGAACGCGGTGCCAGGATGAGAGAAAAACGGAAATCACCAAAACTTTATCCACAGGTGAGGTGAGAAACACGTTTATTGACTTCCGCTCCAATCCTCATATTGTCCTTATTTGCTTCAATTTATGTCATATCTATTGCACAATCTCTTTAGTGCCTCAGGTGGTTTTATGGTGAAAAGGCTGCCGTGGTTTTGGTGCGGTGAACGGAACGCTGCCTTCCAGTCTGCATATTCAAGAGATGCTTCACCTCCCAATTAACCTTAATGCGGCGAAGCACGCTTTGCAGAACACGAAGGGTGGTTCGAGTTCAACACATTTTGATCTAATCTCGCATTCAAGAAGTTCCACGTCAATACCACGTGCCCAACAAAAGGTTTCTCTTATGGCCCATGTTGCTGCTGAGCTGTAAACCTCCAAATTCCCAACAAATGGATATATAATAATAAACAAAAGTACCACTCTAATCTATTTTCTTACCTCGCCTGCTGCACACATGTTGCACGGATATTTTGTTTTGTTTTTTCTTGTCGCGATTATTGTGTTCATACAAGTAATATTATCGTAACTTGATGAGTGCAGCTGCTTTATATAGCAAGTTTTTGTACATTGTGATACTTTTTTGGTGCGAGGTCATTATATTAGGAAAGATACAAGTAATAGTATAAATGTTTATCTTCTATATATCTTCACAAACGTTACTCTGCGAGTGTTGTTTGGAGAACAATGATTTCGAACACTTTAGCAAGTGGTGTACAGTGCTAAACTAACTTACCCAATACACCCGAAAGGTGCTTATCTCACGGGAGCCCAATCCAGGCGATGGCCACAGAACTTTCCCCTATTAACTGATAAAGGATTTTTCTCTCCGGCAGATATTAGTGTTAAAAACATGCATGTGTTCGCTTTCTGGAAAGTGCGCCTTATCGCTGGGCCCTTTCATCAGCGCGGCAACTGTCAAATATCTTCTACATTGTTTAGTGCTAATAGCTTTGACTTTATTCTCTCCAAAACATGAGTTGCTGTTCATCCTAAAGAAAGAGGTTGAACTGCTAAAAACCGAATGATCAGGATCTGAATAAACGTATTAGCGAAGATTCCTCCTTTATCTTAAACTATTTTTCAAAAAGCATCACGATGGCGTGGTTTCCGGCCTCTGGTAGTCATTTAATATTTTTACTGAACGAAACGCAGTTTTTTTTATTTTTTAATTAAATATAATTGCAAGGTCGGACACCCTCTTGGGGGTTCAGCAGTCGATACGTCGACACCCTCCCCTGTCTGTTATTTCCATTGGCAAAGGCGTGTTCGGCGAATTTGATGACCGAATTTCTTTCTAAACGAACAAATAAATACAAATCTACACTTTGTAGTATTTTTTTTATTTTGGCGTAACAGATGTTTTATATTAAAATAAACTTTTAAAGTTTATAAAATGTGTAGCAAGGTTGTTTATTTTTTTTTTTGCTAGAACATTTCGTTTTGTTTTTCTACCGGACGGCCAAAATACAAAACAAAAAAGAGTTCGTGTTTTGTAGCAGATATTTCAATTTTTTTCGGCTTGCTGGTCATTGAACACGGAGTTGGAAACTTTTAAAGTATAAAAACGGTCACAAAAATATTGTCGCAGTCGACAGCCCCTTCAGGATCACAACATATCTCTCCGGGTGTCTGGCTTCATACTGGCAAATAATAGCCCGAAAGAGCAGAATCTTATTTGTTTACTGATCGTAAGTTTTCGTTTCATAAAATTTCAAAGGTAAACAGAAATAAAATCACTTTTGTATATATATATATATACATATATATATATATATATATATACATAAACGGCGTTATAAACGCAATTACGACAACCGTGGTTTGCCGCAACCAAAAGAACATTTCTGAACAGCTGCCAACTAATATAATTTGCCGCCATTTTCGATAACAAAGAAATAACAGAGAAAAGCTACGGCAACATGTAGGTATGGGATATACTGAATACTTGTAAATCCCATTTAAACCGGGTTGCGGCTTTCACCACCTAGCGCTTGCAAATCGTACCGGTGTGTGTTTAAGCAATTACACTGAGTACAGCTAATGCAAATCCCAATGTTAAAAGTGGTACTTCAGTAGCAAATTTATCATCTTCGTAATCAGGAATACTGTCATACCTTCAGGCGAAGCACCCTCACGCTGTTTAGGCACCCACGTGAAACCTGCTCTTCATTCGTTTAATAAATATCATCGGTTAGTGCTCACTCTGTAAGACAATATATGTGATAGATAACACCAGTTATCGCTAGATGCCTTTGAGGTAAAATAAAATAAGGCAAAATGAACGAAATACTTTTAGGCTGGTGGGAATATACCTCAAAATCTAGAAAGCATTTTTATAATGTGATACTATTTTATACCGCTTACACTTGATCTCTATACTTGCCCCCTCCCTCCTCTTAAATAAATGAAAGTGTTCATTAGATATCGAGCATATTTATTGACAGCATTCACCAGTTACCTTTTAATGCAAAAGCCTCTGCGACCCTATATATTCAAATATAATTTAAAAAAATGAATGACAGTGACATTTACATCTCTGTATTTTCAACACAAAATAAATATATAGCTCATCGACCCCACTCCGTGCTGCTATCTCGCAAGTCCACCTTTATAATGGGGTCCTATTTGTTTGTTTCAGGTAAACATTGCTGCTTCGCGTTCCAAAAGTCATATTAAATTTAAAAAAAAAAATGTTATGTTGATACCACTATACTGATAGTTAATTGACGCGGTCCTAACATTTGGCAGTATTTATCTACTTGTTATTTTTCGAATACGCGGTCCTCAACATTTGGCAGTATTTATCTACTTGTTATTTTTCGAATGCGTGTAAGATGTCCCCATGTATTAACTGGCGGGTATGAAGTGGTGGTAAGGCTGTCGGCTCCTACTGCTCTCACTGTGTTTTATTTTTTATCGGCTCTGTCTCGTTTCTTAAAGCGAAATCATTAACTGTCACATGGAGCGAAACGGCGTTATCAGATTTTGAAGCCGCGCCACACGGCACCTAAATTCCCCTGTCCCATGGCGCTAAGCCTGTAATATGTAGAAGCCACCCCATTGGCTGGCGTGCAGCGTAGTCCCAACGAACGCCACCCCACAGAGAAGCCCTCTCCATGGCGCAGCGGCCCGGCCGGCAGTAAGAGGGAGCGGCCGGCCGCAGTGCCAGCAGAGCCCGCCCGGGCAGACTCCGCAGAGGCCGCACGGTCGAGCTCAGCGCTCAGCGCAGCTTGTAGGAATACGCTAAGTATGCCATTGCTCTCGCGTTCCGACACGCCAGAAGTTTTAAGTGTGTTTGTATATTTTTTTAGAGGATGTATTTTTTTGTGATTTTGTTCATTAATTCAGTAAAATAAAAAAGCAAAAACAAGACGTCGGTGTAAGAATAAATATGTTAGCTCAAGTTGTCTCAGTGCTCCGACCAACAAGCCTACGCAATTTTGCATTTGAGTACGACTACATTGGCATAGCGTTTTTTTTTTCTGTTTTCAGTGGCATGAGCGATTAATAATGCAACTGAAACTGGGTTCGATTCTTAACTGCCCCTCAGTCAATTACGGGGACGTTGTGTGCTTAAGCCACTCATCCAAGAACGCTTCATTCGTGTTTTCCTTGTGATTATGTCGAGCGATAAGGGTTTGGCAATATTGGTATTCTGACCTAATCTGGCGGACATAATCGGGGTTTGTAACGATACAAAACAAGCATTGCGGAATATTTGTTATATCTGCCAACCTTGGGTGCGTGGCACGAAAACAAATGTATATGTGCAATCTAAATGGAGCACATAGAACATGCTTAATGACTCTCTTCTCTCTCTCTCATCCAAGTGTTGTTTATTTTCAATCTCTAACTTCAGTATGTTGTATTCCCATCCTCTATCTCTGATCAATTAATTGCTCTCTATCGCTCCATTTTTTTCTTTTTCCTCCGTATTGTTCTCTTTATGTTTTTCTTTCTTCTTTTTATGCACTCTTTTTTATATCTTTAACAGTCTTTATCGCGTTCTATCTTTCTCGTTCTTTCAGCCTGTATGGCGCTCTATTCATAGCTTTTCTTCTTGCAGGTATTTTTTGTATTTTTTTTCGTTATTTAATATTTTCTCTTCCTTAACTTTCTTGCTCCATCTTTTTATATTTTTGTCTTTCATTCTTTTTAACACGGAATGTGTTCTCTCAGCCGAATTCGACCAGAAAACAGTCACAACGAACCGTAAAAAATACTACAATTTTATTGTTAAATTTAGGGAAAACTTGACATCACGTGACCGCGTCATGTTGCCTCAAGTCACGTTACGTCGATTTCTGCGAGGTAGTAATTTGCTCTCAAAACATTTCATAATACCTAGTTTTTGTCTACATGATCAAACTTGTGTATTCGTTTTTTTGTAAATAAATTTTCTTCTTCGTTTTTTATTTCTTTATAGTTTGTGATAATAATTCAAGGGTGCAAAAGAGCTGGACAAGAATAACGATAAAAAATCCCTGGCGAAGGGGAAGAAGGAGGACGAAGAACAAACCAAAATCACCAAACACAATTAGGTGACTGGTGCGCGATTGAAAAAGAAAACTCCGCCTGGTCCTGGTATCGAACCAGGGACCTCTCCACTTTCAGTGGAGCACTCTACCACCTGAGCTAACCAGGATGTGAACGTCAGTAGAGCAAACGGGGCTGAACAGCTGCTACAAGTCTAATACCAACAAGGGCGAACAGCCTGTATTTTAAGGTTATTATGATAATCTAATTAATGCAAAGGTGCAAACGAAGTGAACAAGAATACCGATAATAATCACCGGAGAAGGACAAGAAGGAGGAGAAAGGACAAACAGTAACCTCTAAACATATCTGGGGGACTAGTAAGCCATCGGAAAAATCTGCTCCTGATATCGAACCAGGGACCTCTCCATTTCCAGTGGAACACTCTACTAACTAAGCTAACCAGAAGCTAGACCTGAGTAGCGCAAATGTGTTTTAAGAATAGCTACCAGTCTAATACGAACAAGGGTAAACGGCCTGCCTTTTAAGATTATTATAATAATGCAATTAATTGAAAGGTGCGAACGAGCTGGAGCTTTTAAATTGCTAGGTCTTATTCAATAAAGGTAGATGACTGCGCAGCTATCTTTATAGAAAAATGTCGCCAGTCACAGTTCGCATTGATGACCTGTGACATTCATGTTCGATTGTTTTGGTTACCCCACCTCTTATGTAATACCGCTTGAAAGGTGTCGTTGAGGTAATAAAATGAAGTGAAGAGCACATTGTTTTCTGCGAGAGTGGCTGCGGGGAATCAAGAAGACAACACTACTTGCTCCTCTCACAGCCGGCCAATCACAGGAAGAGAGCGCTCTGAGGAAATGTTTCTAGAACAGAGATAGACTCCATTATAGGGTGCTCTAGTAAACAGCTGGTTATCCAACTCCTCGAGGTTTTGACGAGGTGGGTGTTCGATTTTAGAGATCCGGTTTTGTTCTGTTTTTTTCTTTTTGTTTACATATGCGACTGTTTCAGTAAAGAAGTGCCGTGCTTCTCTGGAACACCAATTTAAAGGTTGCACTTTCTGTCAACACACTGAATAGATTTTATGATAAGTGATTGAACCGTGGCTTATTTTCCCAACTTCTTTATTTTCATCGGTATCTTTTTTTATATCAAACCAGGAAACTCGTGTCAACACTTTTTTGCCCTCTTCAAAAGAAATTTCTCAAGAAATAAAAAAAAAACTCTGCCAGAGAAGAGAAACAGACGGTTCCAACGTCAGCGCCAAATGCCGAGCATCTAGATTTTGTTTTATTCGTATAGTTCTCTTCTTCTTTTTTTTTAAATCCTCTACAGGTTTTTATTTTCTGGAAAAGAACCGTCAATTGAACCTTCAAAGCAAAGAAAATGATTGTGTTAGGTGCATTTAAAAACATGTATCATCCTCAGGAAAAACACCTCCCACCAATAAAACAATGAGAAAATGAACAAGAAAAGTTTAATGAACAGCACGGTGTAATATACCGTAAAAAAAGTTCCAGAGTGTGCGCATATTACTGTCGCACAACTAGCGCGACATCTACGTTCTCCTTCCCAAACAACTGCGTAGAAAAGAGGGTCCTGATTGTTTAGAGTGCCCCAATGAAGGTGTTCAACCCGTACCGCATGTCATTAGGCGCACGAGCTCCCGGGGTGCACCTAACACTGACACTACTCGAGCGTTCAGAGTCACTCGGGGAATTGGGGGAGGCCCCGACACCTCGAAGCACCCAGGCAAAGATAAAGGTGCAAACGTACAAATGAGATTGAGAGGAGAAGCCCATGGCGTTCGCCAGGTCCTTGGCGCGGAGCATAGTGCGAAAGCTGCTGCATCGTTGTCCCATTAGTACACGTTATTTCTATCTTGGTTACACGTGTTTCGTCGTTGTTTGGTGACTGACCAGGCAGAACCGGGTCTATTTTGACAGTAGAATTAAACCGTGACAGGCACTATAGTAATAACGCGTAACGATTTGCTTAGTCTTCCAGTTGGAAATGAAGTATGTGTCAAATTCCTAGTCAATAATGTTGGATACGCGAAACGTTCTTACGTCACAAACGTTTAGCGTCACAACATCAGCACCAATTCAGTTTCCTCGCTAAATTTAGCGTGGAAAATGCATTTAGGTTGAGGTCATGTGAGGTAAACTTTTTCGCTAAATTTAGCGGGGAAACCTAATTCTTAGTATAGGTCACGTGACACGATGTTATGTGACGTCATTTTTCCCGCTACATTTAGCGGGGAAACTAAATTGGTGTTGAGTTCACGTGAAATCAATTGTCCGGCTAAATTTAACGGAAAAACGGTGACGTCATGTGCCGCCACAGTTCACGGCTTTACGAAATCTGACTTCACAAAACCCAAAAATACTAACAAAAAGAACAAAAAAAGAAAAAAGCTACGGGCGCAGTGTTTAAAATCGCGGAGGGCAAAGTTTCGGAGCTCTAACTTGTGCACTTGAAGCAGCTTTGTAGATATTTGTTGTAAACAGTTAGGCTTAGAACAGCGGGAAGTTTTCTGACCCAAGAGGCATGTGATATGATTCCGCTATAAGCTATTTTAAGCGTGGTGCCCTAAGGGTCGTTCCTTCCGTGAAAGCACATGCAGCAACCGCGTCAACGTACCCTTTGCAGGCAGACTATTTGCGCGTCCTTATCTACACGCGGACGAGCATGGAAGCGGCCCGAAGCCCCGCTTGCGTTCTTGCATAGGATATACCACCTGGAAGAGAACGCCTGTGCATGACGTTACGGACGGCGGCAAACTTACCGAAGGTAGACAAGAATAAGCCTCAAAGCGGCAGACGGGTGGCACTGTCCCGCTCGTGGTGATAACCTGCCAGACTCATTACCCCAATAACGCATTAGCGCGATATCCTTTTTTCTTTAATGCTATTGCATTTAAACAAAAGGTGTTCCAACGAATCTGTTATAGCGGGTGCTATATTCGGTTCTCAAATCGACGAACAGTTAATTACGTGTTGAGCTATAGTGTTCAGCATCGGGTTGCTGATAGGGGACACTGAAGCGGCGTATAGACACATCGAATATGTTTCGCCCTACCAAACCAAATGTATTCTACTCCCTTGGCTGCAGACGATTGGACTTGGAGTGCAGTGTATAGAAGAATCTTTATTGTTTGGTTTGTATTACTCGCTTTATTCGCAATCGTATAAACGATGCTTCCGGACCCCTAGTTGTCACAGTTTCTCTCACACCACCTCGACATTGCTATTATCTTTTCGAGGTCTGTTAACAGCTTTTATTTAGCCGCCATTTCTTTCGTCATGTGGCTTCCTTTGCGAGCCGCTACCTCCTTCTTCTCACTGTCTACTCCTGACGTAGTGTGCCCGACCAGCGAAAAAATTCCTTTATGCGAGCACGCAGCGATGGCCCCGCCTTAACAGACACGTGTCATGACCTGACAGACTGCCATTGACGTCAAGAGCTCACGGACGAGAGCTTGGGCGAGTTAGGACGTCTTCTCGACCGACGTTCAACGTGGTCCCGCCTCTTTTTATACCATGTTTTCTTTGTTCATATCTCGGTCTTCCTGGTTTCGTACTTGCAGCCTAGCGAGTGGCCGAACTTTACTCAGTTCAGCCAAGCTGACACTGCAGTGCAAGCTAAAACTCGTTGGGCCAATCATATGTCTGTCAACCTCCGCGTGATCCCGGTCTCGCTCAGTTTCACACGCAGTGACCGTGATCAAGTAATAGAAGAGAGGTGTTTAATTTGTCCTGCGATCGCGTCCACGCTGTCCACCTAGGCGTGAACGGAGCATAATCACAGTCAAAAAGTAGGCGGGAGAAGAGCTGACGGTTAGCGAGGATATATAGTAAGCACCAGGGGAAGTTAGACGCCATTCATTATCCGGGCTGAACTTCTTCCAGACTTTCCGGGTGTGTAAACGTTGCGTTTTTCGAGTCTCCACAATTAAAGGCCGTCTCTCCGCTCCATTTTTCATTTTTTTGTTAAGTTACACTTCCTGCCATTTTGTTGCGTGAACCAGTTCTACATTATCAGTCTGAACAACCATCGCAATGTCTCCCTTCAAGGGGCACTGACACCCCAAAGGTCGAATCTTTTTGTCTAAAACGATAAAAGTAATAGTCATAGAAACGCAAAAAAAAAGGCCACAACGCAAAAAACAATTTTACCACGGGCGCGAGCGCCTTTCTATTTTTGGCTTTTTGCCCTCCCGCTCCCTAATCTCCTCGCTTCTTTTTAATTGTGATTCGTCAAAAGGTAGTCGCTTGTGGAATCCACGAGGCTTACGTCATAGCCCCTCCAGGTATTCCAAGCTTCTTGAACAAGGGCATGAATAGTGTCAATAAATAAGCTACGCTTAGGAGTAGCGACTCTTGGACAGATTGTGGCTTAAAATCATGGTTGCCAGTTATTTGAAGCATTATATGAAATCACAAGAAACGCTCTTCCGTCCTCCACTTTAAACAGTTTGCGACAAAGCAAAGCAATATTTACATGAGCTTCCTAACACCGAATCTAATGCTGATGAAGTCGCACTTTTGAATCACGACGATCGGCAGTTGCGCCTGCTCTGCACAAGCACCAAAATGGCGGTGCCCGCAACACTTGTCGGGGAAGAGAGTGCCGATACTCTAAGCGCAGCTTATTTATTGACTCTAGTTCCCGCGAACCTTCTTTCCCCTGACTAAAACTGAAACTAAATATGAATAATACACCATTATTATAGCTTATTTAGTTATAACCAACTACACATAATGAGAGGAAGCGGCCGGGTAGGAGAAACGCGGGTTTTATGTGCGACCGTTCTAACCGTCTCAAAGAGAACGCGCGAGCTTATGCTCATTTAAAAAAAGACGACCCAAAGAAAAGAGGCGGCACGCTGTGTTCTTTGTGATTCTGTGTCTAATTGCAAATTGTTGTGTGTATGTTTATACAGCCGGAAGTTAGTCTGCCTTAGTGGGCGTCTGGTGTATTAGCTGTAGATGAGCAATTTAGCCAGCGCGGTACAACCGCAAACCTGGGGTCTTTAACGTGCACCACGGAGTAGTGACACACGACCGCACGCCGGTACGATGCTCTTCCAGATCGAAACGGGCACGGGCGGGGTGGGTTCTGCAGCGCGAGCTTTCGCTCCACGTGCCCCGAGCTGGTGTGCGGTAGACCATGCACACAGCCACCGATCACCGCCCCCCCCCCCCCCAATGTGCGTCTAATTTATATACAGGTATAAGTATTTGTGTCATAGTATCAGCAATTGGTCGGAGATTTCCTTTAATTTCCAGTCCTTTTATTTATTTTTTTGCTGAGATTGTTTGTGATGTAAAACACGGTTACTCTGCGACAGTGTTTTCAGTTCAAGGGGCGGTGCAACGATATTCAATTGGAATGTTTTTTTTTTTTTCACTTTACAGGAGCTTACTGGCATTAATGGGACTCAAGCATACTTGCACGCAAGACCAATGGCCAAGAAACTCCTTTGTTGCGGTGTCGGTGCAATTTCAAGGACAAAAGGAAGCGTTTTATTCAATCTCCCCTTCGCAAAACTTGATGACGTAGCTGGGCGGTCGCAGTACAGCCAAGTGACGATATTTGAATGCGGCTTATAGATTGAACCCAAGCATTTCGTGGGCACTCGTTTTGTGCTCGTGATAATCGATAGCTCGAGAAGCATTCGGGTAGTGACCCGTGTCCCATCGCTGCAATAGGGTGTATTCACTGGAGGCCATATCTGTGTGCGCTAATGCTGAGCACGTGCTGATGGCTAGCTTCCACAGTTATTTTGCAACATGCACCCCGCACCATCAAGATTGCCGGTCTTGGCAGCCTATTAATGTGAGCTCGTTCTGAGCATGCGCTCTAAACAGTGACCTCAAAATTTGGCGGCCAGTGAATACCTCCTATAGACCTATTGCTATATTTCCCAAGCATCAAGGATAATGCAGGGATTGGTGTTCCACGCGCTATACGTGCACGCATTCCCCGTATAAACTATTCGAAGTAAATAAACCATATAAGGCGTTTACGAACGCGCGTGCAAGATGCCATTTGTTTTAGGTATTTGCTTTAAGAAGTTACTACCGCTAAGTCTAGCACGTGCGGCGCTTGGAACACCAATCCCTGCATTCTCCTTGACGCTTCGGTAATATAGCAATAAGTCTATACCGATAATTGCCGAACCATGACAGTGTCTGGAACTCAGCGCGTGTCCTGTGCCTTGCCAACCCCTGCACCCGGCTATCGACAACATTGGCGGCATATAACCGACTCCAGATCACGTGGCCACCTTTTCTGGCTGCTAGTTGAGCGGGTGAACGCTGCTTGTTTTTCTCTTTAATTTTTTCTTTTTACTACAAATGCGCGTGGTTAATTACGAACGGGTGTTTCACAGGTCATTAACGTCAGGGATCTGTTCCAAGCGGTATTTGCGCAAACGTGCAAAACTCCGTTCCCTGGCGCCTTTAAGTATCATATTTTTCATTCCAGCATAGGTAACCATATTTTGTTATGAAAGTTTTTGTTTTCAAGACGCAACAATTTGTCACCTGTGTTATAAATGGTTTTTTTCAGACATAGGTAACCATAAGTTTGTTATGAAAGTTAGTTCTTGTTGGCAAAGCACAGCAATCTATCATGTGTTGTGCGAGTTTCGAGACACGTTGGAGCTTTTTGGGTTACATACGTGTCGTTGAGTTTCAGGGTTTGAGCCCATGTGTCTTGAAATATTTTTGGAGACCCAGATAAGAAAAATTATCGAGTGGTTAATTTTGAACCTCCTGACTCGTCAACGTTTTGGGACGAGTCAAGGAATCATATATGGGTCAAAAAGACAAACGAGTCCAGAGGTTTATCGGGAGTCAAGAAATTCAACGAGCCAAGAGATCCAACGAGTCAAGAGGTTTAATATTGGAGCTTTTAGATCGTTGAATCTCTTGACTTGTTCGACCTCGGATTTGCCATCAGCGATACCCATCACTGCCGAACACAACCTTGATAGAAAGCAGTAGTGCTGAAATTTGTAGCTCACCCACAAAAGACCAGTGCAGGACGCATATCAGACACGAGTGCTGTTTCAGCGTTTCGCTGGAAGTAATATTTTGGTTTATTGGAAATGGGTTCCACGACTCGCGTTAAAATATCAATGCGTTGGTCCTCTGTACGTAAGGTATAAACTTCAGCACCAGGGATGGAAGCGGGCTAGGAGCCTTTTGTAGCAGGGCTGGGAGCAGCAAAAGTCCCACTTTGGAGCAGTTTTGGAGCAGTAAAAGGCTCGCTTTAGAGCAGCTCGGGAGCAGCAAAAGTAAGTTTTGTAGCCGTAGAAGTAGGTTTTGGAGCAGGTCACGGAGGTCAAACAGGTGTCTAAAAGTGATTTGTTGTTGCTAAATGTGAAAATGTAGCAAAAATATATGCCTGCACATCCCAGAATAATTTTCAAGCAACATACATACATACCTTTCTATTTCTATTGCATTGAAATATGGAATATTGGCAATTTATGCAAAGGAAAGGCTTTGAGAACCATTCCGGCAGCAGGCAGAGTCATGATAGACTTTATATGGGAGGCCCCGACAATAAAAGCACAACTTGAGCCACGCCAGTACAAAACCGTCTATTTAATAGACCAATTGTAAACATGTATCCAGAAAACTAAACCACTGCAAGGTGTCAGATAAACTACCTTCGCTGACTACAGTTTTTGTTTAATAAAGAATACACATGTTCAATCACTGCTTAAAAAGCCCTATATCAAGTTTAGTAACAAAATACAAGGCTACTGACATTTGACAAAAATTCAGATGCAAGTTAAGCAAGTTAAGGTGCGTTCACGACAGGAATCGGCAGCGCGGGAGTGTTGTACGGCATTTCTGATGTAACCCCCACTCCTCCACGCTAAAGGAAAGAAACAAAAAAGTGTGTAGCACTGCCAATTAACCAACTCGCTTAAGATCGCGGGTATTGTTTTCGCCAGTGGTCTGACGGCGGGAGACAACACTCGACAGCGTGCACATTCGCGCACACAATGATGGTTTTGGTTTCGTTTTGACAAGACAAATTGAGCTCGAGAACGCATGTGCCTGTGCTCGCGATTCATCACGGCTAAGCGTCTAAATATGGTACGCTACCGAATAACAGGTAAAAGTAGTAAAGACCATTTATTTTTACTCATGTTGACGCATGTGCATGCGCTCGCAAAGAAAAACAAACGAAACTAACATAGCGCGTGTTTCTTAACTGCGTTCGCAAAGAAAAACAAACGTAACTAACATAGTACGTGTTTCTTAACGGCTAAGCGTCAAAATATGGTACGCTACCAAATAACAGGTAAAGCTAGTAAAGACCACTTCTGCTCATGTTGATGGCCGAGGTAGCCCACCGGTGCCGAGGCACCAACTCCCACGATCACGGCAAATCGGGACCACGGGCAGCTGCATGCGCGCTCCAACCGCGCCAACCAACTATGCCCGAAACCAAACCGATGTGTTCGTATATCAAGCTCTTTGTAGTCAAAATCGACATCTCACTCTCGATGAACTAAAATCGACGCCTCGCTCTGCGGTTACACGTGGTTCGGAGCCCCAGTCGAGTTGGTACGAGTCACCCGCACTGACGCCTAAACAAAAGTACACACCACATGGTGGCCAGTGGCCGACCGTTTTCCGCTAAATTTAAAGAAAACAAAAAAAAAGCTGAAATTGGCGTTTTGGAGCAGGCTGGCGCAGGGAAGTGAATTGGCGCAGGGTGGCGCAATTGGCGCAGCGCTTCCACCCCTGCAGCACTGAGGCTTTTTACGGACGTTGTGTTGCCCTGGTCTTCTGTTAAGAGACTACTGAAGAAATGAAGGCCGTTTACAACTCCTTGTAACGCCGAATTAGAGCACAGCTCTTCAAGAGGAGGGAAGGCACGGGAGGGTCACCTGACCTCGGGGCGGTCACGTGACCTCGGGGATCACGCTGACCTCGGAGGGAGGTCACGTGGCCGGGGGTCACGTGACGTCGGGGGGTCACATGACCTCGGGGGTGTCACGTGGCAGGGGGTCACAGGACCTGGTGGGTCACGTGGCCTAGAGAGTCACGTGACCTTGGGGGTCACGTGACCTTGGGGGTCACATGACCTTGCGGTTACGCCAACGCCGACGGCGACGCCGACGGCGACGCCGCTCAAGCCCGAAACGGGTGCCTAAGAGCTGCGCTCTAAAAAGTGCACTTCTTCCAAGGCTTACATGTGTACTCCTCAACGCTGGACCACGTGCGATCCTCTTCCAGCACGTCGCACATGGTTGGAATCAGATTGGCGTTCTTCACAAGACCAGATATGTAAGACAGACGGGCATTTCGGTCTGGCAAATCCAGGGTTGGAGGATACGACGGCAGCACCTGCGTGCAAATGTGAGGAATAGTTCAAGAACGTAAAGTTCAAGGCCACGGAGTACTGCCGAGGGCTATTGCACTAAAAAAAGATGCACGGATACTGTGGTTGGCCTCTCTCTGCTGCCTAACCCTCGGTAGTCCCAACTCCACGGCGTGACACTATCGCAGAAGCGGATTCGTCGTAATCGAAGCGAGTTGTCCTTTCCGAACGTAGTCCAAACTCCACTCGTAAATGACAGTAATAACGTTTTTTACCTGATAACAACAAATGTATATGCTGGCGGCTGCCGTGGAAGTGGAGCTGTCCATATGTGCTAACAGACGGCCTCAAAATAATTTGATCAAGGGGTGTTCACTACCCAGATAGCCGGCTGTGTTCTCCAAAATATCCTCGTTGGACTCTCCAAGCTCCTGAGCGACGGCCGTAACCCCTAGCAAAGTACGCCCAACCAAAGAAGCGTTTCACCCGGTTTCCTCTGGTTTTGGTGGGATACCAGTCCTCAGTGGTCAATCAGGAGCGAAATTTCGGTGTCCTATTGTTCAAATGGCGATGATGTTCCAACTTGAGGTCAGAGGGAGGGCTGTTCTGTCAGAGTATGGCGCAGTCTTGAGTAAGCGAGGCACACATATGCGTCGAAGACATGCAATCCGACACATGGATGTGCCGAAAAAATGACTGCTCCGAATCGCCGCACACCAAAGTTCGAGATGCGTGACGTAGTTGCTCCACTTGCGGATCAAAGTGGCGCGTGATTATATCACATTTGTCACTTCCGCGACTCCAGTGAAATCGATGCCACGTAGCGGCAACACCAAAAAACTCTGAAAAAAGGTATTTTCTCAAATGTCGTCTGTCGTCTCTGCATGGTTCTTTTAGGAAAAAACTTCCCATGTGCTTCTAACGCATTTTTAAAATAAAATAAACTATACTTCGTTACATGTTTTGCACCTTATCGTTGCTTGTTTAAGCACTTTTGTAACAAAGCTCCGTCACACGAAGGCTGCGTCAGCTTTCGGTTCAATCCCGTGTTTTCAGTGATTGGACTCGTGCCCCAGCCGAACGCTGCCGCGAAATTGGTGTAATAACTGGACCCCGAGTGCGCTGGCCTGCCGTATTTGCCCAACATAAAATCCAGCACTACGGGAGAGTTAACGCCCTTTCACACATCACCATTTGTCTAGTTCACGTTAGCTGGGCCTCAAATCTTGCTCGAGTAGATACGAGTTAAAACCACGGGTCATATGACATGATCAAGCAGAGCGGCAAGAATTAGTGATCTCTGGGGACATTAAACAACCCTGCCAAGTGGGCGCGCAGTTTTATTTTTTATTTTGGTGTTTTTTTTTTTTTTGAGTGGTTCACACGGAAGCCACAGCATGGCGCGATCCTTCCACATTGTCCATTCCGGTATGCCTGGTTTCCGGAGTTTCCGCTGAGGCAGAAAAAGTGGCGGTACAATAGGTTATAGCTCGGTGCTGCATCGCATTTTGTATGACCTCTGGAATTGCCATAATGCTCAAGCACAAGGGCGATCTTTTTCTGAAGGACACGGGCAATTCCATGTGAGTTTAAGATGTTACACTCAGATGTTCAGTAGAGGGAGGCTGAAGATCAGTGGCGTCACTAGGTTCAGCTGCACCGGGGATGATGCCCCCCCCCCTCTTTCTCGTGGCCCTGCCGCGACACCACCCTGAGCGGTGCACCCGGGATGGTCTGCCCGGCAGCAATCGCTGCACGTATTTTTCAAAATATATGCGATTTGCGTTTAATTCAGAAGAAGAACGGGTTTCTGACTTTCCTCCTCCCTTTTGTTTATTGCTACGCCTTAGGCAAAAATTCTTTTGTCTTCAATCGATACCAAGTCGGTTTTTACGGAAAGTCTCTGAACAAGAGGGAAACAATGGAAACCCGACAAACCCGTGCGATTCGAAAACCCCGGTTCGACACCTTTGTGATTTACCTAACGTTTATGAGAATAGGAAGGGAAATGAAGGCGATGAAGAGATTCCAGCACACGCAGGAACGTCGGAATGGCATGCGCTTATTGGAACGATTAGGGGGTAGGCGCAAAAGCTACCATGTCGTTGTGTCTACCTCTTAGGATCGTTCCATTTACCTGCAGCTCCTGCACCGGTGCAGAAAAGTGTAAAACGGTGTACGTCCCATCGTATCTCAATGCACATATCGGAGGTACACTGCCCTACACTTTTCTACACCGATGCAAGAGGTGAAAGTAACTCGACCGAGCCTTGTATGTCCGGCAATTAGAACAAACAAGAGCGTCGTCTGGTCCTCGTGCAGTGTCCCGCGTTGAAATGCCGGAAACCAGCGTTCGGCGCTTGAACGGGTTCGAATGGCGAGTGGCTAGACAAAGGCAACAAGGCTGTGCGTCCGCCACCTCTCCTGCTAATCACACCTTGGTGCAATGGCGTCCCAGCGCACACCCACTTCCCTGTCTCCCTGAGACTCTCTCCGTATAAGGAGTTTCAGTAGATCGTTCCGATGACTTTGATAACACTAACCAATACTCCGCCGACGCCTTTGCGCATACATTTTTTCGCTATCGGTTATCGTTATAGGTATCGGAACGATCCACTGGAACTTTTACACCTGCATTGAAATATGTTCTAATAATATTGTAGTATCCAGAGGACCAGGCCGATGGGGTCCTTCGCCATACCAGGTTTATTGCAAGACTGCCGGAGCCATCGGGTGACCGAACACCCGGAGTGGAACGTTACGCCGGTAGCTGGGCATGGCTTCACAAGAATGGGGTCCCGAAGCGCATGTGCACGCGCTCGGAGGTGCGCGCTTATTGTATCACTGCTACAACAAATTTCACTGTCATTTCGCCTTGTGAGATATACAATTTACATAACCCACCCCCTGCAAATTGTATCATATGAATTGCCATATAAAAGCAGTCTAGATACGCCAGAAAGTACTTGTAGGTACTGCTTCGCTTGCCAGATCACTGTCGATTGGTACCGCTGCTGAGAACTACAAAGGTTATGCCCACTCTGGCAGTACTGCATTGTTAGTTGTATGTTTTCAATGCGAAAGAATAAACTGTCCCATTGAGCAAAACCGGCATTATCTGGATCCCTTTAGCAGCGAAAAACGGCGCCTAAATACCCATTGGCTGAGCAAAACGCCACCTAAATACCCATCGGCTGAGCAAAACGCCACCAAAATTTCTATTTTGGCTGAGCAAAACGGCACGCAAGTTTTCATTGGCTGAGCGAAACGGCACGTAAATTCCCTTTGTCTGAGCTAAACAGCACCTAAATTCCCATTGCCTGCAAAAAGGATGCGCCTCAGAAGAACTGAAACACAAAGAAAAGCACAGCTAAGAAGAGCACAGGGTCTGAGTGTGTTTCGGAGGAAAAATGAAAGCCGTTTACAACTCCCTGTAACGCCGAATTCGAGCGCAGCTCTTGAGGAGGGGGAAGGCGCGGAGGGGGTTCACGTGACATCGGGGGGGGGGTCACATGACCTCGGGGCAGTCACGTGACTTTGAGGGAGCCACGTGACCTCGGGGGGGGGATGTCATGTGACTTCGGGGGGCCACGTGGCCTAGGGGGTCACGTGACCTTGGGGTTATGCCGACGGCGACGCCGACGCCGACGCCGCTCAAGCGGGAAACGGGCGCCTAAGAGCTGCGCTCTAAAAACTGCACGGGTTACAATTAATTCACAGGCAGTCATGTCTGTTGGTCGTATAACCCACGATCAAAGAATTGTCTCCTCCCGTTCAACTCCTTGCATTCTAAACTCCAAGAAAGTAGTATTGCTTCATCTTGCCTACATGAGGCTTTGGAGAAATCATGCCACCATGTAATGCATGCCAGTTTTGACCGGCAGATAGAGCGACTGGTTGCGGCTGGATCCCGCAGATCGTTGTTGGTACCTGTAGCAGAGTCACCGCTTAAGAAAGTGAGGGAGGGCCACAGTGTAAAAAAAGGTCCAAGCAAGAGCACCTAACAAACTCACGCCTAACAAACTGCACGTAGCAAACTCTGCACCTAACAAACTCGCGCAATTTGTTTCAAGAGTAGACAACAAAACTGTGTCGAAGCACATTTGCTCAGTCAAACATAGGAAACAAGTATGTGGAATGTACGATAAGCGTCGTGTATAGGATTCCGCTGTCGTGTTGCAAGGTATACGTTGGCCAAACGGGCCGATGTATAAATGAAAGACTGCATCAGTATGCTTGGTCTCTGCGGTCGACAGCTGGGGGACACTTGCCACTTTATTGTGGAGATTGTGGACGCCAGCCCGACTTCCATCTCGTCGCGATTGCTGGAAGGAGCGGGGGAGAGATCAGATGAGTAGAATAATTTTAGGGGCCTAAACGATCAAAAAAGAAGGAACTGGGCAACGTGTAAGCCACACATTGGCTCTTCTACAGAGCAAGGAGATCTGTTATGTGGACAAGTGCTGAATTGGCCATGATGGTTTTGAATGTTGTTTCTTACTTTAGTGTAAATATTCAATAAAAAAAGTTCAGTTAAGAGTAAGCGCTTGTCCTGTGTACACCTTCTACCTCGTCTTCGTTTCTTGTGCCCTGTGTTGAATCTACTAAGCAGGAACCAACTAGCCCGCATCGCCACCCTAATTGAAAAACTTAGGCACTCAAGGAGAGCGCAATCAGCTGTTTGTAGTGACCTGGCCTCATTAACGGAGTGCACAAGCTCCGCACAAAGTGAATAGTTGGGTTGGGGTTAAAACTGGTCACCGTTACTTTCCTTACAAAACACTCTTCCTTGTAAGCAGACCACTTTTTCAGTTGCTTGCACGACGCGTCACCGAAGTGACGATAGAGCGATTCTAAGTTGACGGTGTGAGCCGATGCGGCCGAGGCGGTCTATGCATCCTTGAAAGTGTATAAGCGAACCTGGTCGTTCGTATCCTAGACAGTGGCTTTCGTTGATCCTCCAGGTTCATTTTCAGCCATTTCGGATAAAATTTGCACGCAAAGCGACGACAAAAGGCACTTTCAGAATGGTGAAAGACTCAACAAGAAAACGCACGTAACGCCAGGCGCTGGTGCGGACGACGGAGCAACGGTACCAGAGCCCTCAAAAACGTTTCAAGCGATTCTCGCGAGGGCGCGCAGTGATCCTGGCCAAACTCTGCAAAAAAGTCCATTGAGCGTGTAGAAATATGAACAGATATCGAATGATCTCAAAAGAACAAAAACTCTTTAGGAAAATATTTGTTTGGGTGCTTTATAACTGTTATTTTCTCAGGACGATTTATTCCATACCTAAACGGCTGCTAGGAATTTAATCCCCGTGCCACACAGGCAACTCGAATGCCATTTACAACGAATAACATTCGTGTGATTGACAAATCGGCTAGCGATCTGTCACGCGTGGAACGCCCCACGCTCGGAGTCTCGCGCGCTGATTGGCCGATCGTTCAAGTGTCATTCTTTGTAAATGGCATTCGAGTTGCCCGTGTGGCACGGGTATTAGACCTTCACCACCTTTCTGAAAGGAGGATTGCACGTGACTTGTTAATTTGAAGCTGTACTTTTAGTACCAACCAACCTCAGAAGCCGCGTAAGCAGGATGTGTAGGTCGGTCAAACTGCAACCGCTAAAAGATTTTAAACAAAAATATAACTGGTACCAAGGACCTAACCCAGGTCACGTTGTGGAGGCCGAGTGTGCTGTTGCCCGAGCTACGGACCAAGTACACAGGAATGCGAGGGCAGAAACAGGTGGTGTCGAAAGAGCTCGAGGAACGAGAAAGAGGGGAAAGAGCAAGAAACCGTGCTTCCCTTATCTTGGTGACCCAGAAAATGCAGCGCAAAGGCTTTGTGTTCGGGTGCAGCTGAATGGAAGCGTGAGCAGCGTCCCATAAAGAACAATGGTGTGACGTAATGTTTCCACAAAAACGCGCTGCCTTAGACACCACCTAAACTAATAGCACCACCCACAACATGCACTGAAAAACTAAGGGTCCTTCTACCCTAGGCATCACCCGAACTAAGAGAACCACCCACTTCATAAAGCTCCCGCATTTACAATGGTTTCGGAAGAATGAGCGAGACATGAGGGCTATTTTACATAAATGTCTTCACGGTTCCATTGGCTGCCCTAAAGAAGCTTCATATGTTTTTATTGCTGTACGAAATAGAACTCTTCACTCCACCATGAATTTGGTTGCTCGGAGCCGAAAAGCGTGCGACCCGTGTGAACGCATTCAATACACCTTCAATAGGTCGAATGTGGCAAGTTCGTATAAGGTAGGAATTTTCAAGCGTGAAAATTTTAGTATGCGGTTACTGCTGAAACTTCTTTGTATGAATTTCCTTTGTTTTTGTCGATTTGAAATTTTCTAGTTAGTATCGCTGTTCTATCTATATTGTATTCCTCCTTTTCTTCTATGTTTCACAGACTATATTTTTTTGTGTTCCATATTCACATTCGATCTTATTTGATTTTCCTCGCCCACCACCTTTTTACCCCCAAAATATTTTGTGTAACACACAATGTACGTGCTTTACGGTTTTTTTTTCTCGTTAAAATGGGTGAATCTCACAAAAGGTGCATTGTTCTCTAGGCATACGGGCTGTCTAAGGCCACCCGCTCCCCCCAAAACAAAAGTTAAATAAAGAAACATATTCAACAATAAACAGAGCGCAGCTTCCCCGCTAAATTTAGCGGGGAAACATTAAACACGTGACCTAAGCACCAATTGACTTTCTCCACTAAATTTAACGGGAAAATTGACGTTCCGTGACCAATGCACGAATCCAGTTCATGAATGTACACATGAAAATAAACACTTAGGCGAACTGGTGCCTGAAACTGAAATAGGAAAGGCGCCTTACATGCTTAGACGACGACAAAAGTACGACTAGCAAAGTGCTACTACCTACACATGTTTTATATGAGTTATGCTGTCGAGACTTTTCTAGCCGGGGATGCGCGATCAGTTCCTACATTCGAGCGAAACGTTCCAGAAGAGCAAGGAAAGCACAAATAAAAAGCTATGCGCAGCGCAAGTTCGTTTGCTGCTTGCACAGTGGTTGCGATGATGTCAGAACCCCGGGCTCTTATTGGCTGATTGAAAAGCATAGTGGGTAGACCTCATGGCATTTTGCATTCAAGTCTGCCCAATGAAGCGTTGTGTTTAGCAAGCAATGAACCAAGCGTGCTTTTATTCACCAGATGTTTTTTTGCGGAAAATAAATATGTCCCAAAATATAGCTGATGATAGAGGCAAATATCATCTTACCTTTCGGTATTTTTGCCAGTGATCGAAAGTTAAGAGTTTCCTTCCCAAGCGCGTGAAGCTTACGGACGCAACGAAGCGAAGCAGACATTCGCCACCTGGTTTCATCAAGTCGGCGATGTTCTTGAACGCAATTTCTTGATTCCCGATCCAGTGTAGGCAAAAGAAGGAATAGACACGATCGAACTGACCGTATCGCCCGACAAAGTCGGCTACCCCGCTGCCCCCAATGTCCAAGACATCGTAGCAGATCTTCGGGTGGGCAAACTTCCACTTGGCGTATTCCACCATGTCCTGGGACACGTCGACCGCTACAATCCTCCCGACGTCTGGCCAGAGAGGGAGGAGATGGTCGCGGGTGAAGTCTCCAGTGCCGCAACCTATGTCGAGGAACTGTTGCTCCTTGGTCTCATTTGTAAACGAGCCCCGCATTAATTCAAGAACCTGCAGATTAAATTTTCGCTGAGAGCCATTGTTTTTAACGTAATAATCAGGATCCAGGGTGATAGGTGGCTTTTTGCTGGGAGCTGGCTTGTTTGTAGTGGCGGG
Source organism: Ixodes ricinus (assembly GCA_037355805.1). Taxonomy (NCBI): domain Eukaryota; kingdom Metazoa; phylum Arthropoda; class Arachnida; order Ixodida; family Ixodidae; genus Ixodes; species Ixodes ricinus. The sequence continues at coordinate 63,893 of JAZHYW010006727.1, forward strand.
CGCAAGCGCTTCCATTTTGGCGAATGACGGGTGAACACGACGATGTGTGGTTGTGTGAAGAGTCCCGCTTAAATTGAGCTAGTAGATTAATTCTCCCTCTCTAGAATTTATATCTGCGATCGCGCATATATAATGAAACAGCTGTTGGTGGGCTTGCGCAGTTTAGTGGAGCTCATCTGCCGTCACATCTGTGGAGCAGGAAATCAATAATTGGTGAAAAGTACACCGGATTTGCCAAGCGGTCGTCGATTGTACGGTTGAGCACGAGCCCACACTTCATAAAAAAAGAGGGTATCAAAGGACTAACGGCAGCATTTGGTCCTCTGAACTCCCATTTGCTCCCCGAAGAGCCCATCTGGTTCGAGCTAGGAACCGTGCGCGAATTCTGAGGACTAACTGCACTCGACCGGGACTAACCGATAGGCGCGCGGGAGCAAAAGCAGCCATTAGTCCTCTTAAGACAGGGTGCGTCCGTCCAATCGCGGAAACAAGATGGCGGCGTCTCCTACATCGCCAATGGCCAGCGCTAGCGACGTAATTACTGTTTCGGAACGCAGGAGGAGGTATCCACAGACAATCGTTGCATCGAAAATTGCAGGAGGGGGCTTGTTTAAGGGTTGGAGCTGACTTCATAACGACCGCCGCCTCTGCTCCAGCACGTCACGTCGTGGAAGCCACCGCTGACTCGAACGCCGCCATTGTTGATAGACTGGCCTTGCGGCTTCGGCTTTTGCCCGTTGTCATGGCGTCCTTCCCCTTTGCATACTTTGGAATGTGCTTTGAAAGCGTTTATGTTTTCTTCTTGGTTTAACTGGGATGAAAATAGCTATGTAGCACGTGTTAAAAACGTTTCCAAAGACAAACAGATTTATTCTGTTTTCTTTTCATTTTGTAGTCTTTGAAATCTGTTGTTTTTTTCGCAAGAGACGATGCTGTTGCCATGGAGACGCGCATGCGCAACGTGGGGCAGTCTATGCGGGAAGGAGAACATGGGTGCTGGGAGCCTATGGGGACGCTGTTTAATAGACTGTCACAAATAATTACTGTGTGTGCCGTTACTTCTTGGTAAGAGATACACTCCTTGGAAAGTTTAGCAACAATTTTGGAGAACAATATTGGTGCGAAAGCAGGACCATATTTGTAACATCGTTCACGGTTGAGATAGTCACTAACCAAACGACTCCTTTCATATGATCAGTATAAAAGGCGCGTGGGTAGCCTTTGGAGGTGATGATTGAGTTAGTGCGTCGTCGCCGTGTGTGTTGTGCGTGTCATTTGTGTTCGAATTCCTTGTCTATGTTAAAGTCTATAATACGTGTGCAAATTTGAAATAAGCACCGTTCATATGTGAATGTAATGAGCGCGAAAAATAACTCCCCCGGCGATAACATTGTTTACACGTTTTGATTTTGACATTGACTAACGCCACCTGGGTGGGTAAGGGCGCAATTCACTAATGGATAAGGTAAGGCGCGCAACACGTAATCCCAGTGGCCTAAATGCATGGGCGCAAAAGTTCGTCCTGGGGGGTTCAACTTTGAGGGACAAGCTGGGGGGGGGCGCAACAGGTTGCTCCCTCCCCGTTAGTCCCCCAGGGGACTAATGCTGGTGGCAGCGCATTTGGTCCCCGGAGGGACTAAGTCTCGCTTCCTTTTATCTTAGAGTGTGAACTCGGAGTGCAGCTGAAGGTACAATTCCGTAGAGCCAATCAAATAGCGCCAAAAGTGCATCGCCATGGCACTCATAGTTGTTTACACTTGATTTTCTCAATAATGTGCAGCGAATACCCCTTAATCCTGCGGTTTTTTTCTCTGCGTGAATGATTTAGCCGCTTATAGCAAAGGCACAAAGACAACGAACGCCGTGATGGACTGCAGCTTGATAGGCTCCATCGAATTGTGGCATCGACTAGGTTGAATCTATTGTCAAACGAAGCATAGACGAAACATTTAGGAGCGTAAATAAAAAAGGTTTCCCGTATACGGGGAAGAGTTTGGCAAGTAGGCGTGTCTTAAACGTTCCATCTGTCGCCATCGTCTGGCGCTGCAGCGGAAAGTGGAAGTCGGCCCTGGTTGATTGACGTCACCGCCATATTTACGCAACTTCAAAGGTTGTTGAGGTGTCACAGCGCATTGAACGGGAAGTCGGCCGCGTTTTCTGCCTGAGCCTGAAAGGTTACCGTTTCAAGTATTTGAGCGTTAAAATTCCTCAATGACCCGAGTGCCTGCATGTGAAACTCCACAATGTGCGTTGCCTTTCGATGGCCGTGCGGCAAGCGCGCGATACCACAGCAGCGACGTTCGTGTTAGCAGCGGTGCACTGCGTTAGTGTGCGTGTAGCAGGCGTATTCAACAAATACGCAGTAGGCGTATTCAACAAATACGCCTGCTGCACGTATTACTCTGAGAACGTACAGTCATTGGTACAACACTGTTTGGATTAAACTACCATATTTTCCGGACTACAGTCCGCACCCGGTGTATAGTCCGCAGGGGCAAATATGGGGTCAAAAATAAAAGTTTTTGCTTAGATAGCCCGCACCCGGTGCATAGTTTGCACCCAGTGCATAGTCCGCACCTGGGGCTTAGTCGACACAAAAATCCTCTAATACGCGGCACACCTTGACATATGTCTGCTTTCTTAGCTCACAAACAAGCCGATAATATACATTAATCATCATTGGCATACTCTTTTATTCCCAAAATCCGTCGCGTCTCGTCATAATCAACGATATTGAAAAACAAAAATTCCTGTATAGTCCAGCACGCGTAGATAGTCCGCGCAGCCTGAAATTTCAACTTTTAAACATGTATAGTCCGCGGACTATAGTCCGGAAAATACGGTAGTGCTTTCGCTTCGGCAGTGTTCGATTCCAGTACGTTTAATAAAATCTGAGTGAGTGTGCTGCGCCGAGACCGCAGCAGCTGATGTGTCAGTGTGCGTAAGTGTTTCAACAGACACGCCTGCTGCATGAATTAAAGCCGAACCGCATGTAAGCGATTTAGCGAGCGACGAGACGAGCGAGGGCGACAACGACCAGAGTTAAGGACGAGCGACAGAGATTTCTCACTGTCGCGCGTCACGTCGCTCGGTTTTTCTCGGAAAACGTCGCTCACCATCTTGGTCGCTTGCTCCCGTCGCTTTCATGCGGTTTGCCTTGTCGCGCGACTGACCGAGCGACAGCGAAGCGGGTCGCCGTCGCTTGTCTCGTCGCTCGCCAAATCGCTTGCATGCGGTTTATACTTTAACGTGGGAACGGACACGGGGTGCGCTAAGCTAATTGCTTGAAGACTGTTTTTGTTAACCAGTGCTTCCGCTTCGACTCGTGTACGTTGAATTAAATCTGAGATGGTGTTTTTTCGTGTATCTTCGGTGTGCTCGAGATATCCGCTCGTGACAGGAATGTAAAGTGAAGCTCCGAGTGCCTTGCTCTGCTAGTGCTGCGCCGAGTCTATCCGGTTTCGGTCTTTCGCGGTTCGAAATGCTTTCTTTGCACGTCCAGCATTAGTTTCATAAAAGTAGCACTATCGGAGTCTTCCAAAGCGACACACTCAAGCAAATACCGCAATACCGCTTGCACCTTTGCATTTAATTGCATTATCATCATAACCGCAATCCCTTTGACGTATCGAAGCGCACCGAGACGAGCCTATTAGGAAAGTTATTACCTCATGATATCACCTTACGCTCAAGTTTTGTCTGACGTCTGGCTGAAGCTTCTCTTTGCATATTGTTGACAGTGTAAATGTAATTTGCAATGCAATTAAAACAGTTCTCTCTGATCTGTGGAAACAGTTGTAGCGGGTTCAGGTCACCAGACTCATGCTAACGCTAACCCCGATGGTGTAAATGCTAGCCCCAATGGTGTAAATGCAAAACTGCTCTATTTCATTTTTGACAAGGTATTTTTTGTGATTTTTTTTTAAGAAGACCTTACAATACTTTGTGTATGCGAGCAATATATATTCAAAATTTTGTGGGAAACAGCCTGTGCACGGAATTGGTGCGTGTCTATTTTACACATATTCACATTAAAAACAAAGTTTAAAGGGCAAGACACGTGGTATAAATATAATCCAAAAGAGGCACTTACTCTATTTAATTTTTGTTTTATTTTGGTGGTCGCAAAACCTAAGTTTCATTTTGTGCTATTCACAAATTTGTTGTGCTGCTAAACAGTTGTCAAACTATAAAAAATTCAAGACATCGGTTTCAGGCAGAAGATGAAGGAAAGTAACATATTGTGCAACATTGTAAAGAAATATTTAATGAAGTGTTGCTATATACAAGAAGACATTAGTATACAGTTGCTTTTAGTGTGAGGGTGAACAGAGTGTCGTTAGATTGGTGTTGAGAGTGCTTACGCACAACACTTGCGAAATGGCACACCAGTAAACGTCTTCACAGCACTGTCTCCTCTGCGTATTTGCCTGCTTCATATAGGAGGGTCCGCTTGGATGTGCTCGACATAATATGCTCACCCTCAAATTAATGGCGACTGTACGTACAACCCAACAAGGCTACTTATTTACAGCCTCCGAGGAGCAGCCATGCTTTCGCTGGAGCCCGCCTGTGCAGTTGTCATCTTGTTCACTCCTTCCTTGACTCCTTTCTCTTTCAGATTGTAGAATTCTTGAACGGCAGAAGTGCCTCACCAACTTCTCTTTCACTTGGTGGCAATCTGTCAGTTCAATATTGCCCCAGCCCTTCATCATTGCCTGACACAGCAGTGTAACAATTTTTGTCCCTCACTCCAGCTCTCCTATACGAGCCCTAAAGATATTCTAACATGTAAAAAGCGTCTTCCGAGCTGCTTTTGTAATGTGTGTTAGTGCACCCTCGTTATATACTTTCATATTTATTAAGGGATCAAGGTCCGTGGTGCTGTCGCTGCGGACTGCTTTTATGCAGTTGTTACAGAGGGCATTGTTTTTTACTACTCGAGAAGCAACATAGCCGGCATAGTACTCGAAAGAATGTTGCTCGCTTAGCATCATCTCTTTCACTTCGACTTCGGTTGTCTCGGTCTCGCCTAGTATTGCAGCACTCGTGTCGTTCAGGTCTGGGAGGTCAGCAAGAAAACAAAAAAATGAAAGACGTTTACAACACCCTGTAACCCCGAATTCGGAGCGTAGCTCTTGAGGAGGAGGAGGGAAGGGAGCTGAGGGGAGGGTATATCTCCTCCTCCTCCCCCTCCTATTTCTCTCCCTCCGCCTGCTCCCATCCTCCCCTCTCACTCGTCCTCTTCCTCCTCCTCCCCGCGCGGCGCATTATGGGACATTTCCCATAATGCACCGCGCGGCTACGCCGACGGTGACGCCGACGCCGCTCAAGCCAGAAACGGGCGCCTAAGAGCTGCGCTCTAAAATGCTTCTGTATCACTTTCGTAGGATGTGTTGTTCACGCGTCTAAAGTACTGTGAGAGAGTTATTTTTAATGCCATCTTGAACTCCATGGGTGTTGGCATGGAGTTACGAAGTCGAACGGTCGAAAAGAAATTCTCAAGAATGTCTTGAGTGAGCCTCAAAGTGAGAACAAACTCAAAATTCTGCTAATGGAGCAGCAGTTGTTGCACTTTGAGGATGGAGGCTGTCGACTAGAGAATGCCTGTTTGGACAAGCTTGAAGGTGCCATCACCAATTTTCTAATTGAAAATCATCTCCCTGAAGTCCAATAAAAGACAATGCCTTCCGATGGTTTTCCGGATCTTTTTGTGCTCAACGCTAGGACAGGATGTCTACTTGACATGAGGTCAAACCAGTGGTTCGCCTGCTTCAGGAACCAGGCCGTGGTCAAGATAGTACCCCAAGTAACACATTGTGAATGGGCCATTGCTGGCAAGTGTGCCATGGCCAACCAGATTTTCGATGGCCCAAGCATGGTCTAATTTCTCAGCAATAGCAGTGTTTTGGTCCTTGTTTGGTGACTTGCCATTTACTTTAGGCCACTCACTGGTCATTCAATTTTGACCAGCCACTGGCCATTTCAATTTTGGCCAGCCACTGGCCAGCCAGTGGTCATTCGCTTTTGACCAGCCCCTGGCCATTCCCGTTTGGCCAGACACTGGCCACATTGACTTTCGGCCAGTCACTGGCCGAAAGTGGCCGTAGTTATACACTTTATATATAATTTATTACAGACTGCCAGAAAATTTGGGTGTTCCTCAGAAGACGGTCAAGAATTTCGGGAGGTCAAGTTTGAGAAGTCAACCACAAAAACGTTTACATACTAATGACAAGCGAAGCTGCTGCAAGGTTACCCAATAGTTATTGAACTTTTTGAGTACTACGTCTTACGACGCTGGTTGCTACCACCATTTCAGTCGTCCGTGGGGTCACGGATGGTCCGTACACTATTGAAAATTCCATCAAGATACGTAATTTGGGACACTGACTGCCAGTCAGCAGCCCTGGTGGAACGTGCCCTGATGGTCCATCAGATGACGTCTGACTGGCAGTCAGCAGCCCTGGTGGAACGTGCCCTGATGGTCCATCAGATGACGCCTGACTGCCACTGATGGAATGTCCCAAATTACGTATGTGGTGGTCTTTGATGGAATGTACCTTCCAAATTTGCGTTTTTCAGGTAAAAGGGACCCGTGCGAAAATGTCAGACACAGGCCGGAATGAAAAATGCCGGTTCCGCCTAGACCCAAAATTGGGGTACCAGTTCGTATCCACCCTGAAACCGCGCATTTCCAGCCCCAATATTAGACTCAGGCGGTGCACCGCCGGAATTCCCGCTGGGCTCACCACTGGACTCTACAAAGAATTTGGTGCTATGCCCTTAGCCGTTACAACCGAGAGATCGTCGCGATTTCAGACCCAGGCGGACTGGGTCTGAAATTGCGACGATCTCTCGGTTGTAACGGCTAAGGGCATAGCACGAAATACTTTTGTAGAGTCCAGTGGTGAGCGCAGCGGTAATTCCGGCGGCGCACACGGTCGTCCAGGCGTCGTCACCAAACACGGTGCACGGAACACACACACAGCAGGCACAAGCACAGTATCCAGTGTTGAGTGCATCAGGAAGTTCCGGCGGGCAAGCGGTATCCGAGTTGTCCAAGTATTGTCACCAATCACACCAGCGCATCCAGATGCCGAGCCAAACTGCAATGTGTCGGCAGCTTCGCACTATATAAAGATTCAAAGCCGAGGTCAGTGGGTATCCATCCAGGGCAACGATAGGCACGTCAGTATCCGTGCGCCCGCAGCGCGAACGTCGCCGCCGGGCGAGCGCCGGCCGGCAGACCGACGCGAGCGCAGAACCTAAACTCTCGAAGCGCTGGCGCCCACTGCAACAGACAATGCAAGGCGCGTGTCGTCACCAAACACGGTGCACGGAACACACACAGCACGCACAAGCACAGTATCCAGTGTTGAGTGCATCGGGAAGTTCCGGCGGGCAAGCGGTATCCGAGTTGTCCAAGTATTGTCACCAAGCACACCAGCGCATCCAGATGCCGAGCCAAACTGCAATGGGTCGGCAGCCTTTCGGACTCGGGGTCCGGTCGCGATCGGCGAGGTCTGGCGCGGCGAAGCGCGGAGGCGTCCTCAAAGCGTGCGCACACACGTCGCCTCTGGTCCAGAGTGACCCGGCGGCCCGGCCTGGAGCACTAAACGCTTGGGTTCTGATGTTTCTTCCGTCTCGTAACTTCTTCCACAGCACCGAAGACAGCGGGCACTATCTTTACGTTCACTGAACGCGTCGAAATGCCTCCACGTGCGACGAACCGGAAAACGTGGTGCGGCTGGTGCCGGAACTGCATAACTTCGAGCTTTGACACGGCGTGGCGCCACCTTCTAGTCCGCATTCATGTAAACGTTGCCGCGTCGGCTTCGTTCGAAGAACGAGTGAAGTCGATGCGCTGAAGTCGCTTTCATGTAAACGAGGCTATAGTCGGAACTCACGACAGACTGGGTCTTGTCGAGGAGAAATTCTACTAAAACATAAGACATTGTAGAGCCCGGGCTGGATCGACAGGGTGGCACAAGTGCGCAAATAAAACGAGTTGAGAGCGATCGTTCATGGAAGCTCGGCGAAGCTTCTATGGGCGAAGCGAAAGTGGCGAAAGTAGAAAGTGGCGCGTTTGGCGTGCTCGGCATGTTCGGCGTTTCGGCGCTTTCGGCGGGCTTCTGATCAGGGTTGTCGGGTGCCCTGCTTGTCATATCTCTAACATCAGTGGTTTAATGGGCTCACGTTCCGAAATCGTTTTCTCGAGCATAGATTATTTTTCGTATTCATAGATTTGACGAAATAGTGGTATCCGAACGAACTTTACGTCCTTTGACCGTACGTCTGTCTGCACGTCAAAGCTTTTGACGTGCAGTCAGAGACAATCGATGTACAATCAGAATCGCCACAAAGAAATCTTGACGGCATTTCGCGGCGGCCGACTGCCACCAGGAAACCATCAGAAAGCCGACCAGCGGAGTCTGACTGGAGTTTGACTGTCGGTCAGAGTAACTTGTTGGCCAACCAGACGTGCTTGACGTACTATCAGGCACAGACAGGTGTCCACTAGAAAACATCGACTGCCAGACAGCGTTACATTGATGGACTTTTCCTTCGGGTAATCCCACCTTTAAGGTCCCTTGATAGTGCAGCAGTAAAACAAAATCAACTTTCGGTGAAGGGACAACCCAAAGATGTTATGTTACAATAGTTTTCACTTTACACAAGCTTACTGGCACTAATGGGAAAGAAAAGCCTTGAGTACCTCCGGTACGGAGTCTGATACTGCCGATATGTAGTGGAAGCGGTCGCGGATACGTCAAAATAAAACCAAATAGAAGAATCCCGACAAATTGTCAACCTCAATATCTTCATTCGAGGCTTGTCAATCTGAACAGCTTGCAAACACTGCATGTGCTTCCATTAGATAGTAAAAAGAACACCTGTGCATGGTCATGCTCTTTTACTGTCATATTACTCTGATCTGAAAATATATGTACTAAGGTAACCAAAGGAGCCTACAACTAAACAAGTAACACCAACACTGTCAGGATGGCTGAGGTTAGCGTAAGGGCACTAAGTAACAGGCTTGGAGAGAGGCGCAGACACAATATGATATTCAACTGAAAAGTTAATAACCTCAAATTATTATACACTTTAAGCCCAAAATCCATTATTCGCACATGTCTATTATACTCAGTAAAACGCCAAAGGGAAACCAAGTAGTACTCCGTTGATATATAGCCAAAATAGAATATATTTCGAGTACCAAACTGGATGATTTGCTTATGTTTGGAAGGTTGCGATAAACAATGCAACAATTAATTGGGTGAAAAACAAAGCTTTGTAACACAATTATATGCATGATTGCATTCTACAAGTCGTGTTACATGTATGCACAGCATTCTATTTGAAAGTTAACAGAATTTAAAAAGACGGCCGTTGAAAGTTAAATATTTCGATGTCTTCACTGCGTGTTTGTGGGACTTGACGGATATTAGTAAAGGGGATAACCGTCACAGTATGTTGACTGATTGACCAAAATATGTTAGCGTTGTAATTAATGGCTTTATCGGCCATGTTGTAACTGCAGTGTTAAAAGCCGATCAATATTAAAGGCTATCGCGATTTAAACAATTCACGAAAAGACAAGTGGCTTCGAGATATTTGTAGGAGCTGGAATGAGAGTGACCAGTACAGACAGCGGTAGGATTCGAACTGCGTTTATGTGCCCGCGCCGCGCGAGCCCCGCCTTTTCTTTATCTTCTTTTGTAGACCGGCTTGTGCTGACCGTGAGGGTCGCTATAAGGCTCCCCCTGTAGAGCGATGGATGCCGGAGGAGCCCAAGTGACGCGCTGGGGTCTAGGTGCAGACGCCGAAGTTGGCAGTGGGGTGGTAATGGCAGAGGCGGGCGTAGGCAGGGCAGTGTCCAGGTAGGCCGGTTTGACGCGGTCTGTAGCAACAACGTCATGATGACCGTTGATGTCGAGGGTGTAGGTCTTGACCTGGCGAGCGAGCACTTTGAAAGGTCCATCGTAAGCTGGTGTAAGAGGTCGACGAATACGATCGCGCCGTATGAAGACGTGGGTGCACGACTCAAGGTCTTGGCTCATGAAAATGTGTTGAGGATTCCTCTGAGCGGGAAGAACTGGTCGCAGCTCACGAATGGTTTGTCGAAGGTCTGCGACATAACTGCTTGGTTCGTGCTGAGAGTCGGGGGACGTTGGAGAGAAAAAGTCTCCAGGGAGGCGCAATGGGGAACCATATACAAGCTCAGCTGTTGTACAGCCGAGGTCGGCCTTGAGCGCCGAGCGAAGGCCCAGGAGGACGAGGGGGAGATGGTCGGCCCAACGTTCGCGCGGCTCGTAGGTGGCGAGGGCTGCCTTCAACTGCCTGTGGAGTCGTTCCACCATGCCATTAGCTGATGGATGATAGGCGGTGGTATGAATGTGTCGGACGCCCAGGATGGAGACAAAAGCCGCGAAAAGGGCGGACTGGAACTGTCGTCCTCTGTCGGTAGTTACGACTGTAGGACAGCCGAAACGCGACACCCAGCCGTCGAGGAAGGCTTTCGCGACTGTCTCTGCTGTCATGTCGGGGACAGGGATTGCCTCGGGCCACCGAGTGAACCGGTCCACGCAAGTCAGCAGATAACAGGCACCTCGGGATGAAGGAAGAGGTCCAACTAAGTCGAGGTGGACATGAGCGAACCTCGAGTCTGGTGGGCGAAATGGTGAGGTTGGGGTGATGGTGTGTCGGATGATCTTGACGCGCTGGCATTTAAGGCAATTTCGAGACCAGCGGCGGACATCCGCATTCATGTTCGGCCAAAAGAAGCGAGCGGTAATCAATTTTTGTGAAGCACGGATTCCCGGGTGGCTTTTGTTGTGCAAGTGGTCGAACAGAGTCCGACGAAACGTTGGTGGTACAAACGGGCGTGAAACGCCGGTTGACGTCTCGCAAGTGACGGTTGTTGGAGAAAGAGGTAGAGGAATGTCAGCGAACTTGAGAGATGCAGAAGAGTCACGAAGGCGTTGTAGCTCGGGGTCATCGTCTTGAGCGGCTGCTAGCTCTTCAAAATCCACTGGATGTTGAGCTGAATTAATGTTTGCTACGCGAGAGAGTGCGTCAGCAGCAGTATTTTCCTGGCCGCTGACATGTCGGAGATCGACGGTAAACTCTGAGATAAAGCAGAGGTGCCGGATTTCACGCGCGGTGTAGTCGGTGTGGTTTCGATGGAACACAAATGTCAGGGGCTTATGATCGGTGAGAACGTAAAAGTCCCGGCCCTCGATGAAGTGGCGAAAGTGTTTGATGGACAGATACACTGCTAGAAGTTCCCGTGCGAAGGTACTATACTTCTGTTCAGCGTCTTTGAGTTTGTGTGAAAAAAAACCGAGCGGCTGCCAGCCAGAAACGTTCTGTTGAAGAACCGCGCCGACAGCTACGTTTGATGCGTCTGTGAGGAGTCGGAGTGGCGCGTCTGGGGCAGGGTGGGTGAGCATTGCGGCGTCAACAAGTGCCTGTTTCGCTAACGAAAAGGCAGACGCTGCACTTTCGCTCCAATTCAGAGACGCCGAGGCTTCCTTTTTGGTGGCGAGCAGGTCAGTTAGGGGTTTTAGTAACTCAGCACACTTCGGCAGGAACCGACGATGGAAGTTCAGTAGGCCCAAGAATTCACGCAACTTTTTTAGAGATGTTGGTTGAGGAAAGTCACGAATGGCGGTGACTTTGGTCTCTAAGGGCTTGATGCCTTGTGGGGTGACGAGGTGGCCCAGGAATTCGATGTTGGTCACGCCGAAAAGACATTTGTTGGGGTTGATGACCAAACCGTAGTCGTCAAGCCGGGTAAAAAGGGCGCTCAGATGTTGCTCATGTTCTTTCTTCGATGCGCTGGCGACCAAAATATCGTCTAGGTAAGCGAATACGAAATCTAGGCCGCGCGTCACCTCGTTGATGGTGCGTTGGAAAGTCTGGGCGGCATTCCGCAAGCCAAATGGCATTCTCACATATTCAAAGAGGCCAAAAGGTGTAACGATGGCGGTCTTTGGGATGTCTGCAGGCTCCACCGGAATCTGGTGGTATGCCTTCACCAAGTCGATCTTGGAGAAGATCTGGCATCCAGCCAGATTCGCGGTGAAGTCTTGTATGTGAGGCAGTGGGTATCTGTCAGGTTGAGTCTTGGCGTTCAAGGCGCGATAATCACCACATGGTCTCCAGTCACCTGCATCTTTCTTGGCGACCATGTGAAGAGGTGATGCCCAGTTACTCGACGATGGACGAACGATTCCAAGTTCGAGCATGTGCTCGAACTCGCGACGAGCGATGGCGAGGCGTTCTCCAGACAGTCGGCGAGGACGCGCGAAAACGGGAGGGCCAGAGGTAGCGATGTGGTGGGTGATGGTGTGTTTCACCGGCGACTCTCGTGTGTGCGGTCTCGTGATGTTCGGGAAATTCGCAAGAATTTTCTCGTAATCTGACGACGGCGAAAACGCGCGAATGGCTGTCGTCGTGGTGGTTGAGAGCACGCCATTTACAGAGAGGTGTGTGGTCAAATCAATGAGGCGCCGTGAATGAATGTCTACGGCAAGGTTGTAAAAGCTGAGAAAGTCAGCGCCCAGGATAGCCTGCTTGATATCGGCGACAATGAATAGCCACCGAAATGTGCGGCGCAGTCCGAGGTTGAGTGTGACGGACCGCTGACCGTAGGTGGCGATGGGTGAATTGTTGATCGCCTGGAGCGGGGAGGTCTTTTGCTTGCGTTGTCGGTCCACAGAAGAGGCCGGTAGTACGCTGACCTCGGCTCCAGTGTCGACAAGGAAGCGATGGCCAGCTACCCTGTCTACGACGTAAAAGAGGCGGCTTTCCTGTTGACCGGTGCCGCTTGCCGCCGTCAGTGCCCGGTCATCTAGTTTCCCGCCCTAGAGCAAGGTAGGGTGCACTTGCGGGCAGCGTTTCCGAAGGTACGATGGTACCAGCACACACCCGAGGTAGTGTCGTCCTCACCTGTGTTGGAGGGAGTGCGCTCCAGGGAACGGGAGCGAGAGCCCGAGCGTCGACGGGAGCGGAACCGTGGTTGGCGATGCCGCGTCAAAGGTGCAAGGGTGGCAAGCTGATGACTCAGGGCCTCGATACGGTCCTCAAGGCGCGACAGTCTAGAGTCCTCTGATGTTGTTGCGGGCGTTCTATTGGCGACAGCGCTGATGCCAGGGGCACGCGAGTAGTCGGCGACACGGTCGGCAAGCTCAGCGAGCTTGTCGAGCGACATGTCTTCCGCGGCCGCCAGAACCGGGACCATGGTCGATGGGAGCCGTTGTAAAAACAACTCACGCAGGAGGTGGTTGTTGGGGTCTTGGTTCTGGGTTCCCAGCAGCTGACGCATTCGGTGGAGAAGCTGGGACGGTCGTCTGTCACCGAGCTCCTCGGTGTTAAGGAGTTGCTGAAGCCTGCTGCGCTCCGACTCGGTCTTGCGGTCAAGAATGGCGGCCTTCAGTTGGTCGAAGGGGCTGACCGGATCCGGAGTGGAGAGAATGTCGGCCAGTTCCTCGGCTACGTCGGCTGGCAAGGAGGAGACGGTGTGAAGGTATTTCGTCTCTTGGCTGGTGATGTGCCGGAGACGGAACTGTGCCTCGACTTGCATGAGCCATACTCGGGGATTTTTGGACCAAAAAGGCGGAAGCCGAATGTTTTGGATCGTTGCCGTGAGGAGGGCGTCGCCGTGAGGAACGTTTGATGGGCCGGCGTGAGCCATGGAAACAGCAGCAGGGTGGAAGGCGTGAGTCCGATACCGGGTCACCAAATCTGTAGGAGCTGGAATGAGAGCGACCAGTACAGACAGCGGTAGGATTCGAACTGCGTTTATGTGCCCGCGCCGCGCGAGCCCCGCCTTTTCTTTATCTTCTTTTGTAGACCGGCTTGTGCTGACCGTGAGGGTCGCTAT
>JAZHYW010006730.1:0-19331 GCA_037355805.1 Ixodes ricinus
ATACTGTATTTTCTGAATTTTTTAATGTTGGAAACTGACATTCCTTAGTCTGATAGTTAGCGGTGCAGCGGATGTTCCATTATCCGATGTCTAAAGCCAGGGCACAAAAGGCGGAGAAAGCGGAACGAGCTCTTCATGCAGTCATACGGGGGTCATATATCTGTTTGTGCTAAAAACAGCGTCTAAGGCACGTACAGCACGCCCGGCCCTTCGCCGTTACACCTAGGAAGCATCCGGCACGGGCGCCAATTCATGATGTGTCTTGTCGCGTGCGATAAAATAACCATGTAATTGTCTGTTCTTTATTGTCAGCGTGTATATCAAAAATATGTAATATCACCTGCCCCTCTTTGAGAAGGAAAATCAGTTTGCAGAAAAAAAGTGAGGAAAACGGACTGGTTTATATGAAGCGAAGACAATTTTTTTACAGAACACAAACACCAATTATCGATAAATAGTAACTTTTATTAATTAACGCTAATATATTCAGGATGCACCTGTAAAACAATATGTTGTTGCGCTATACATAGTCCAGTTCACGAGCAACGCAATATTGGAACTTTTTGACACCGGCGTCGGCTTGCCTCTGCGGAGACGATCGAGCGCGGGGGCGAGCTGAACTTTGTACCGCAGCGGTCGGATGCAGCCGAGAAGTTCAACAGCGTGGTAAGTCGAGACGGACACAACGAAAGCTGGAGCCAAAGCGAGCGAGCGGTGAACCCGAGACGGTGGCTCTTCTGTCTGAACGAGTGTGTGCGGTTAAAAATAAAAGTGTTCGGTTTTGTTCAAGACTGATCGATATCTCTGATGCCAAAAGCAACGATTCTCACATGCACAGAAGGCAGCGAAAGCAGTCACTTAATGTCTCTGTAGACTTTTAGTTTCTCCACTTTGTCTTACCGAGCTTAATGCAAAGATTGTACAGCCTTCGGGAATATGAAAAAGCGATTTGACGATTTTATTTTAGGTGGCTACGGTAGATTTGCTTTGGCTAGGCACACGTTGCTTTGGTTTGGGAATAAATAAAGGTTTGCTATATTTTTTCCTTCAAAATAAAGCGCATCCGGCCAAGGCGGACTTGGCACCGCTGCGTAAACAGCATCGGCGAATGTGTCCTTCATATTGCCGGAGACTGTACATCTCGCGTTCTCAATCGAAATGAACTTACCCGCTGCATTTGAACGCACAAATAAGCAGTATAGTCTTTGCAGCGAAGCCGACCTGCGGAAACTGCGTTTGGTCATTCTGGGAATGTGGTTGCGATTTTGATCACTTCTAGAGAAGATACAACAAAAAAAGGGGCGAAATTGCATCAAGCCAATTGAAAGTTTATATGCTCGGCAGCAATAATACAAAAAATTGAACGAAATAAAAAAATGTCCTTTTGGATAAAGTGGGTTCAAAATATCGGTTAATTTCATTTTCGACGATATTTCGAAATTTTATACATAAAAGTCCGTAAAAATAAAATAAACTAAACCTATGCCCGTCGATAGCCCATATATAGAGCTACACCCGCATAGTATTTGGTAAGCAACAAATATAATAAATCATGAGTTACAAGGCTCTGAAGATGTCACCGGATTGTCACGTGGGAGCGATTTCGATCGCTTCTAGAGAAGATACAACAAAAAAGGGGAAATCGCATCAAGCCAATTTAAAGCTAATATGATTGGCAGCAATAATACAAAAAAGTGGAACGAAATAAAAAATGGCCTTTTTCGATAAAGTGGGTTCAAATTATCGGTTAATTTCATTTTCGACGATATTTCAAATTTTATGTAAAATATTCATTGAAAATAAAACAAATAAAACTTATGCCCGTCGATAGCCCATGTATAGGGCTACACCCGCATAGTATTTGGTAAGCGACAAATATAATAACTCATGAGTTACAAGGCTCTGAAGATGTCACCAGATTGTCAAAGAGACGATGTTTGTCATTTTTTACCTCAATAAACAAAAATAGCAAAAGTTTTTTCCTTTGAACTAAAAAATAGTCAAAGTAACATACAAGATCACAAAAAATTACTGCGAGTTTTGTATGCTTTCCGTTTTTATACCAGCGCACAGAACTGGGTAGAAAAATCATGGAGTAAAAAACAGATTTCCACCCTGCTCCACTCAATATTTTTTTGTGAAGCGAAATATTTTTTTAAAAAAATTTGAAAAGCGGTTTTTGTTTTTTCCAGAAATGGGGCAATCACATATATGTTTAAAAAAAAAATCGAAAGACCCACCCCGACAAGCGTGTTCGATTTCAAATGAAATCACCCATATATATATATATATATACAGGGTGTTTCACGAAAGGTGGACAAATTCGATATTGCGAAAACTACGCGTCGCAACAAAAAAAGGCTTGTGTCTTTTTGGTCCTGGGCCAGGGCCCTTTTTCGGAAAATTAATAAAGTCCGAGATAATTAGATTGTTAATTATTTTTCCGTAATTAACTTTTTTAATATTATGTTTAAGGGCATAGTTTCAATTAGAAAATTGCTCAGCGTCATCGAAAACCACTAAATCAACAAACTGCGGAACGATAGAAGGCACGCGAAGCATTTTACGGCTTTCTGAAAAACCGTACGAATTCGACGGGTTTTTAAGTTTCGGTTTGTTATCGGCGCGCATCTCAGCCCCGGCGGCACCGCGCCCAGTGGAGAGATAGCGCAACCAGCCTCTGCTGCGTCGCGCGATGACAGCGCAGCAGAGGTTGGATGCACTATCTCTCCACGGGGCGCGCTGCCGCCGGGGCTGAGATGCGCTCCGATAACAAACCGAAACTGAAAAACCCGTCAAATTCGTACGGTTTTTCAGAAAGCCGTAAAATGCTTCGCGTGCCTTCTATCGTTCTGCAATTTGTTGATTTAGTGGTTTTCGATGACGCTGAGCAATTTTCTAATTGAAACCATGCCCTTAAACCTAATATTAAAAAAGTTAATTACGCAAAAATAATTAACAATATAATTATCTCGGACTTTAATAATTTTCTTTAATAGGCCCCTGGCCCAGGTCCAAAACGACACAAGCCTTTTTTTGGTGCGACGCATAGATTTCGCAATATCGAATTTGTCCACCTTTCGTGAAACAGCCTCTATATATACAGGGTGTTTTTTTAAGCTTAACAGAATTTTTAAAAACAAGCCATGAAAGCTAGGTTAATGCGGTCTGCGCAGGTGAGTTATACGGCGAGGGGGACATAGTATGAGGGACTAATCGTAACGATCAGTCGGCTAATTAGTTAAAATTCGTTAATTAACTTTTTAATTAATGAAAATAGGCATAGAGTTTACAATTAGAAACTTGCTCAGCGTCATCGAAAACCACTAAATCAGTAATTTTCAGAAAGACTTTGAACGCGTGAGACGCGTAGTAGTGCACTAAAGTTTTCGCTCGTGGAGCAGGTGCAAGGCTGGGGCTAGATAAGACACGGAAAAATTGTGCGGGCGCCTTATCGCAACCGCTAGCTTTGTACGTGCTCGACGAGTGCTAACTTTAGTGCACTACTACGCTTCTCACGCGCTGAAAGTCTTTCTGAAAATTACTGATTTAGTGGTTTTCGATGACGCTGAGCAAGTTTCTAATTGTAACTCTATGCCTATTTTCATTAATTAATAAGTTCATTAACGAATTTTAACTAATAAGCCGACTGATCGTCACAATTAGCCTCCTATATTATGTCCCCCTGGCCGTATAACTCACCTGCGCAGACACTGTTAATCTAGCTTTCATGGTTTTTTGAAAAAAATTCTGTTAAGCTTAAAAAAACACCTCTCTCTCTCTATCTATCTCTATCTCTATATCTATATATATATATATATATATATATATATATATATATATATATATATATATATATATATATATATATATATATATATACACACAACACGGGCACTTCACGTCATCGTACGTGGTCTCCGAAGAGGAAATAAACGAACATTAGCAGATGAATGAACCGTATTAATCCAATGAAGCAAAGAACTAAAGTTTTCAGGAACCCGCAGAAAGCCGAAAAAAGGAGAAAACCGAAAAAGGGGCGGAGCCAGGATCCTGGCTCCGTCCTTTTTTCGGCTTTCTGCGGGTTCCTGAAAACTTTAGTTCTTTGCTTCATTGGATTAATTACGGTTCATTCATCTGCTAATGTTCGTTTATATATATATATATATACAGGGTGTTTCACGAAAGGTGGACAAATTCGATATTGCGAAAACTACGCGTCGCACCAAAAAAAGACTTGTGTCGTTTTGGTCCTGGGCCAGGGCCCTTTTTAGGAAAAATTAATGAATCCGAGATAATTATATTGTTAATTACTTTTGCGTAAAGAACTGTTTTATAATTGGGTTTAAGGGCATGGTTTCAATATATATATGTATATATATATATATATATATATCTATATATATACATATATTAAATTTTAAAAAAATGTAAAGAACCGTGCCCATTCCATTCCCATTCCGGGCAAAAAGGCATCTAATTCTGTTCCCATTCCATTCCCTCAACTCTGCCGCTATTCCATTCCCATTCCATTCCGGGGTCGCGAAAATACGGAATGATTCCGGAATCATTCCAACTTCGGAGTAGCAACTCCACAACACTGATATGAACTGTCCATCAAATGTTATACCGCAGTAGTGACAAAATATTGTTTAAGTTACCTTATCACATGTAAAATTAGGAGGCCTGTATGTTAGGCTCATCCTTACAATTTAGTTGCAGTGGAACCAGAAGGTGCTCTAAATTCAAAATTCTCTTCGTTACTTTTGAAATAATGTCAAGCTCGTCAGTTTTTACCATTGAAGCTAATCCAACTTGTGTTGCCAATATGCCATCAATGGAGCCTACTAAGGTTGCACAGCTTAAATATGTAATTAAAAAAATGCATTTCAATAGTGGTTCATTTAGCTGTGGAGGATGCACCACCTCGACCAATTGTGAAAGGCCCAGTTATATTGTAGTGACATGGACACACGTAAAGCACAACCTACAAATAAAATTAAACTTGGATGTTGGTAACCAGTACTCTTGTTAGAGCATTTTGAAGAATGTCTCCATTTCTTAATCCTGCTCAAGAACTTAAATAATTTGTAGCTTCTGAAGCATGTATTATGCTTAAATATATTTTCAAATGTGGACATTGATATGGTTTAAGTGTTCTTTATTAATTTAGTGTTTTTGATGGGTTCATATATTTTTCGCAATGGTGGGGTTGGCGTAAATGATCACGAGGGGCGGTTTTTATCTTTCAATTTATTAATCATTCTTGCCCTGTTTATGAAGGCTACATTCGTAATAACAAAACTTGGTGAGGCGTACAAGCATATGCTTTAATTATTTCTCATTGATTATGAAATTTCACAGTGTCCTTGGCAAGTACATAGTTTAAATAATGTAGACAAGTGGAAAGAATATGTATCCAGTAAAGGTTTCTTTATCTAATATACCACAACAAACGTGTGTGTTCTGCAACCTCTTTTAGGCAACACCAGAAACCACGGAGGAGTTTCGTGGTGGTCTTCCTGCATGCCTTACGATCGTCCCACTGGGTGAGTCTAACACATGTTTTCCTAGTGTTGCACTGTACACGAATTTTGTAGCACTTGACATTTCACTCAAGCGATTTAGCATATTGAGGGGCTTTAGAGTCTGGGTCCGTCCCTCGAGATGTTGCAACTTTCCTTGCTAAGTTAAGATTTTGAATCGTGAGGCTTTAGTTAGTGACTTTTGAGGATTTGTTTTCGCAGTTTCTAATACAAAGTCACAACAATTGGGTTGTGTTGCTTTGGCAGCAACCATGCCCACTTTTAATGAGATATGTCCCCTTTTGTGACTAACAAACATAAATTCAGTAGAAAAGAAAATATGTTTAGGTAGTGGTTAGAATAATGTGAAGCCTTGGCATCAGTGTCGAACTAGTTGAACCGTCATGGTTTCGATTCCCCAAACTCCTTTTGGTAATTTTCTTTGTTCATTGAAAATCTTCACTTCGCGATTATTCGTTATTTATTCGCAGTGCTGTATAGAATTACTACAGGAAGTGTGGAAGATTTAAAATCAGGCTATAAATTACAACCCTGCAATGTCATTTAAATTTCAGGGAAGCAGACTGCCATAAAAAATGTGAATAGGTGTTTTACGTTCACTCATAAAAGGATGTTGACAAGCTAGTCATTGTTTAAAAATGCTAATTCTGAAAATCGAATGTGTTGTGTTGTGCAATTAATTATTACCCTGCTTCACACTTGTTTCAATATGGAAATCACAGCGCATCAGCTGCGCAATCGCAACAAGAGTTTTAAACATACTTTTATGAGACACACTTGTCTGACATTTATTTTGACCTCTGGTCCGCTGCCATCTATAAAAATTAGGAACGAATCAGACATTATAGTAGAAAACCCCAGAGAAAAGGAGCTAAAACGACAGAACAACACCGTCTCAGAACCAGCACAACAATGATATAATTTGACACAGTCTTCCTTCTTCTCTTCACATCCCCTGGTCATCAGAAGGCGCCACATATGAAGGTATCAAGCAAAAGGACACGTGCACGACTGCAGTCCTAAGCGTCTGGTAAATACATCACCACTAGACCAACAAAAACGGCGGTGTCTCATCGTCCAAAACAAACCATTAGCTCCGAAACAACGGTTTGGTACAATTTCGTGATAAACAAAAAATAAAAAGGAGAATTATAAGAAATCATCCCACTGGACAAAGAAAATAGACTGGAGAGACAAGAACGTCTGTGTCTCCTCATTCAAAGTCAAAGAGGGCCTACTAATACAATTTCCGGCGCTGGTAATCCTAAGTGTCTTCTTAATAACCCTCTTAAATGGATCTTTTTCTTTGCTAACAACAGTCGTCTCAACCCAGTCAGGGTAACAATTATTGCATTCACTAAAATGCTCTACAATATCAGAATTCTGAAATTGTAAACCATGTTAGTGAGTGCAATAATTATTACCCTGACTGGGCTGAGACAACTGTTGTTAGCAAAAAAAAGATCCCTTTAAGAGGGTTATTAAGGAGACACTTAGGATTACCAGTGCCGAACATGTATTAGTAGGCCCTCTTTGACTTTGGATGAGGAGACACAGACGTTCTTGTCTCTCTAGTCTATTTTCTTTGTCCAGTGGGATGATTTCTTATAAATTTCTTTATTTTTGTTTATCACAAAATTGTACGAAGCCGTTGTTTGGGAGCTAATGGTTTGTTTTGGACGATGAGACACCGCCGTTTTTGTTGGTCTAGTGGTGATGTATTCACCGGACGCTTAAGACTGCAGTCGTGCACGTGTCCTTTTTCTTGATACCTTCAAATGTGGCGCCTACTGATGACCAGGAGATGTGAAGAGAAGAAGGAAGACTGTGTCAAATTATATCATTGTTGTGCTGGTTCTGAGATGGTGTTGTTCTGTCCTTTAGCTCCTTGTCTCTGGGCTTTTCTACTATGATTCGTCACCAGCTCGCCTGCGTCTTTACTCTAATTTCTTGAATCAGACATGTAGGCACCAAGTGAACAGACACAAACGACACTTGGTAACACGGATTCTTGTATGATTGGTAAGTGGTGGTGACCAAACTGTTCAGCAGGGATTCGTAGGAGTCTTAACCACAACAGCTAGCATGCTTGCTCCATGAGTGAATTGGCGGAAATTCAAGAATGTGACTTAAGTTGGAGGATCAGGGCATACGATCAACATAGGCTTTGGCAATGAAGAAGGCCTATATGGTGACACGCTCCTGCATTGCTTAGAAGTTCACAACATGAGGATGTGGTTGCTCTGCTGTGGTTATTTAAACTTGGGAAGCGCTATCTTAAACGTGAATAGTTAAGTTCCGGCACATTAACTTGGATACGATGATTTATACAGTCAGTAAAAAATTATAGAGTTTCAATTTTGTTATCTTTAGACATTGTACCTGATACAGAGTGGTGTATAAACTTCGTTCTTTCTATTCCCGGTTGGTAAGTAGTTCTGAATGTTCTTCATGTTTGAAAACTTAAGTCGACATACTTTGGTTCTCATGATGGCCACTCGTATTGGATGGTTGCATGAGTAACGCATCATTAAGTGAATTGTAAATAAAATTTCGAAAATAGTGTGCTTAGTAATTGAAAAAGTTAGGATACTTGAAAATGGGAAACAAATTTTTTTACGTGAACCTTAAATTTACTGAAAACAAAACGTAACTAGGGAATTGGGACACACTGGGTGACGGTTTGATGAAAAGATAATTGAGCACTTATCCAGCTGACTATGCATCTTATTTTGCATATTTAACCCTCTAATGTCCAGAGATCTGTGAAATATTGAAAAAAATCAGTAATGATGGTTTCATACTCAAATTACGTGCCCAGTTTACCGAGAGCAAGTTTTTTTATTTGCATATTATTTTATAATGATACAGCTCGTGTCATCAATGATACTGCGGACATTACTGCCAAAACCAAAATTACATTTTCACATGTGGTAGGCAACAAAGTAATTGCAATATTTCTTGTAGCATAGGTTTACATAACACTTGCAACAGTAGGTCTAGGAAAAGCCATCCTGCGCTGGAGGACAATACTTGCATCGCAGCCTGCTGCTGCCCCAGATGTGCACGTGACCGACTACATTCAGACGCATGTCATCCTGGGGAGCACTTCCACCGACTTTGCGCTTCTCTACAGGCGGGTTCACTGAAGACGTTGGCCTCCCGACTGTTTTTTTTCCAGCCACGAGAAGGGTCTCCGCGACGCTTGCCTGAAATCGCCAGAGGTTGACAGGCTCCTCATTCAACTGGGAGCAATGCCGCTGGTACAGAATTTAATCGTTTACTGGTGCGATCATCAGAGTGTGATAAAATAGGTACAGATACAATCTCCGAGATTTTATGGGGAACTTGTAAAGTTCGATCAAGTAGTTGAGGAGATCCAAACCTCCCATGAAGTGGTTGTATGTCGCCACAATTCCTGGCTGTGGTACTAGGATGAACATTTTTCCTTGTTATCCCGTCTTCACAAAGTTCCGATTGGTTCAGCGGACACATAGTTGGAGACAAGCGTCACGGCTCTATTATCGTACCACCTTACTACTGATATATTCTTTATATTGTCGACCACATAACCGAACGCACCACGTCGCTCCTTCTTCAGGTTGTTTTCAGACTTTAGTCGGCAGTCCTTTGGCCGATTTTTTCTGATCTTTTGACAACGCAGTCACAAGGTCTAAGCTGGTGAGGTAATGGTCGGGAGCTACTTTGTAATCTTTCCGCTGTGTCAGAAACTCGCATATCTTAAAGTGACAGCACCACCCAACTCAAACTGGTAGTGTTGTTCCGTATGGCCTTGGTAGACGTCGAACTGACACAGAAAACCAGACGGGCCAGCGTGACCCCCAACTTCTGGAGATCTGGCTGCCCTCCTCCGCGATAACCCTCCGGGCCCCAGATTCCAGCCATTCGGACTTCGTCGTGGGCCCGGCAGAAGCTTAACGCGCCATGCCTCCGAGATGCGTCATGCCTCGGGCGGCTTCGATGGCCTCGCGCACCACAAGATCCGGCTACTCCACTCCCCTAAGCCAACTGACGTCACGCGACTGGCTTCTCAGAACAAAGGGGCCAAGGCTTGAAACGGGGACGCGGGACAAAGGGAGGCTCTCTCCAACGGCGGACAGCAAGGAGCGCGCAGCGGTGACGGGAGAGGAGGAAGACGCTGGCGAGGAAATCGGCGGAGTGGGGGCGCAACGTTGAGCTGCGGACTTGACGGACGGACCGGACAGCGACTTTGGACGACGACGTCCCCATGACGCTGTGTGGACGGCCACCGCTGGGACTAGGAGCAGCTGCAGTGGCAGTGGACTTCCCCCCCGGCCTCGCTGATGACCGTTCCCCGATCCCGAAACCCCCAGGAAATAAGTGAGTGAATAAACCCTTTTGCCGAGAGCGAAGGATTGCTGTGTCATTTTCATCCGGGGACAGGGTCAGAGGGAATCGGAGTTAAAAGCTGCAAACTTTATGCCCAAGTGGTTGGATTTCGCAGGCATGTATTGCTTCATGGGGAACATCCCAGTGAAGGAAATCATAATTGTGTTCACACTGCTTAACTATTCTTACTCGACCGACAGGAGGTTTTCTTGTAGTAAATTGTACTACGTTTGGATTTTCCAAGTTTCGTCACGTTTTGCGTCAAATGTCGCTTGACGGTTGTCAGTGAAGTGTATCAGCCTCATCAGTTTCTCAAATCTGTTCCGCGGCGTCACGTCATCAACCACGGCAAACCTGCTCCCATTTTTCCAGTAACATCGCACGCTGGGCATTAGCACAAGTCCCATCATCAGGTATATCCCAATGTACTGCTCCAGTTCAGCCTCTGTGATGTTCAGTGAATGTCCAGTAGACTGGGCACTGTACCGGTCAGCCTCTTCACCGAGGGATGCGATCATTTTCTTACTCATAAACTTCCTGAAGTAGGTCAGAGCGGGTGCAACCGTCACTGGCATAGTAACAGCTTCGCCGAACATTGAAATGGCACAGTCCAGCAGGTTCTTCCTCCAATGGTCTCTGTCAGTGGAGCCTGTGCCGCAGTCTGAGCCGTTGCTACCGTCCATTTCATCCTCGGAAGAGTACATCTTCAGAAGACAAGGCAGGATCAGGGGAGACTTCTAGCGTCTAAAACATATTCAGTATAACCATCGTCACTTAAATCTCCAAAGTCACTCTCTTCTCCGGATGTCATGCAGCTGAGAATGTATCTGGGTGACTGGGCTGCAAACAAAATAATTCACAGTTCATGTAGTGGCGCCAAAGTATTACTCGTAGCATATCTGATACGAACGTCGGTGACTATATAGAATGCCCAAAGTAGCACTTCTGATACGCAAGAAATATTATGTTTTTTCTCACTACCTGGAGATTAACACAGATAAAAGTGGTACAGAGGCTTTTGGGACAGTTTCGCTTTACAAAGCACACACACACAAAAAAAAACGATTTTCCCACCATTTCTTTAAATTACCCGAGACTGGGGCGAGAAAACTAAGAAGCATCAAAACGTGGAAGAGAAAGGCAAAGGCCTTTCTCTTCCACGTTTTGATGCTTCTTAGTTTTCTCGCCCCAGTCTCGGGTAATTTAAAGAAATGGTAATGTTACACCAGCTCGCCTGCGCTCTCACGGTTATTTCATTTTCCTACCTTTTTTTTTTTTTTGAAGAACGGCCTTACAAATTCTCCGTTATAATCGCTTCTTTGCTGCAGCTAGGCTCCGCCATTTTTAAATGCGTCGTGGAGCAGCGTTGTGGGCAATACTCGGACAACAAGGACGCGAAAACATGGGAGATATGTATCATCCGCGACACACTGGGTGTTGGTGGGTTAAAAATGCAAACCGAACCTTATTTTAATTTGAAAAGTCGTAGCGCGCATGATACGGTTGACGTTAGATGGTTAAAATTACATAAATGCATCACTGTCTGTTGGTAACTCTTTCTTAAGTTTATACCACTTTCAAGCGTGATAAGTGTTTGAAACCGTCTTTTTGGTTAAACGATATTTTAGGCCAGGGGTTCTCAAACACTACGATCTCGAGAAACACGAATCTCATTTGAATGTCAGCCTAGTAACTTCTACTTCTCTTGGCAGTGGTGCAACAAAGCATTGCGAACACATAAATACCTTCTAAATATAAAAGCACATACTGAGTAGTGTTTGCCTCGTAGTTATGCTTCAATGCAATAATTCTGGATCTTTTAAAATAAGGCTTTTTTCACTGGGAGTGTACTAGGGTGCAAAGACGGCTCAAGGGAATTTGGGAGCTCGATCAAGCTTCGCATTTTTAGAAACCCAATTTGAGAACTCATGATAGAGGCCACCCTTTTGGTGTTTTCTCAGCATAAAAATTGATACAACTTCGTTCACTTGAAGTGATGCGATTATGCTGCCCAGTGCTCCAAAACATTTTTTTCTTAATGGCTCAAACAATACCTCGGTGTCCGTTATACTGCCGAATTATCACTATATGATTGTAGAAATTTAAAAAAAAAATTCTTGATCGATATGAGTATTATACTCTTTGATTGAACCTTCTTATCAAACTTGTGGAGTACTCGGAACTCTTGCAATAGTTATCTCTCATTGTTCGAAGTTTGTTTGGGACCCTCATCGAACTCCATGAAGTGCGTTTCTCACCGGGCTATAGTCTACAGCAGAGAAGTCACACCCTTGTAACAGATAAAGCATTATGTGCGTCCTGCTTGTTGCAGTACATTGGTGTACTAGGGGAGAGACACGGTTTCAGGGCTGGATAGATGTTCTCATCTTAATATAAGTAGTTTTCTCTTGTAATCTCTTGACTTTGTTTTTAAGGACAGGCGCTTTCCGAGTGCAGATACCTGTTGTATGTGGACCGCCAACTGGTGATATAAAATTAGAGCTTCCTGCATGTGGTAGAGGAGCTTCATTCTCCTTATTACTGCCTCAACACCAAGTATGCCACGGCTGCAGGAACAGCTTTAGAGTCCCTGCAAAGATATATTTTTTGTCGTTTTTGATTTTTTTTTAAATTCCAGATTATTGACACTCCTTAGTTTTTTTTTTTTAGAATTATGTAATGGCACTGCTATTGATGCCTTGAAGATGAGGCACTGTGCAATCTAATCGAGGATGGTAAACAGGCAGGCAAACATGATTAATTTATATTTTGTTGCGAAATGTAGAGACTAACACATGAAGGTGTTATAAACGTGTGTTTAAGGATATATTCTCCTGATATACCACAAATGTAAATTTATATTCGTGTTTTGAAAGTTTAAAGTTAGAACACAATAATTCAATTTCCAATATGAATTACAGCTTCTTCTTTTGATCAGTATTACTTAATTCGCTTATAATAATACTGTAGTTAGAATACCCTTGTAAAACTGGCTCATTTAGTCTCACTTCGAGCGAGCATTAGCTTGCTCGGTGCACTAGACAGTCATCCCCTCCAAATTTCTAGTCTTACTTGTATATAGTCTAAAGGTTGCTTAAAAACTATGAGTAAAGTAAGCTGAACACCTGGGTAATTTAAAAATGGTTTGGTAATGCATTGAACACTAATCTGTATAGGAAATATGACGCTCCTATTTCAAATACATTTCTCACGACAGTTAACTTTACTTTTGCATGTGAAATCTGTCATATCTCTGCCGGTTATTTGTTTCAGATAAAAAGTACTGTGGGGTGCGTGAACTGCTGTAGACACACGATAGCAATTCATGGAATTGCTATCGTGTGTTTTGGAAATACTATCGTGCTATGCCAATTCGTGAGTTCTCTATTAGCCGAGAATTGGGAATGTAGGACATATTTGTAGACCCTGAGATAGAGAAAAAAAGAGACGATGACAACAAGATCCTGTTGTCTTCGTCCGTTTATTTCTTTTCCCCTCTTAGAGCTAACAAGCATGTCGTTTCCGAACCAGATCGCTTGCACTCTCTCACTCTTTTACAATTGGGAATTTGTTGGTTTTATCCGGTGTGGGGTTCGCAATCGTATAATGCTTTTATGGCTGGTAATAATAATGATATCTTATTTATTTCGCCACCACTTCCCGTGCCCGAGTTGGCGTGAAAGTGAATGGATCATTCATCATGTTCCCTGTGGAAAGTTTTTGTTAACTTGGGTCCACTAAAATCTATTACGAATTGTATGATATGCCGAACATTATATTCATTTATTTTTGTGTCTTTTTTATAATACATACAGAGCTTCTAAAATAATTCGCGTATATATGATTCTGGTTTAATAAAATGTTTTCGTACCACTTACTGTTGTTGACCTCAAAATGCTCCACCAGCCTGGAGTCAATGTGGCGATTGTGCAACTTCAATGTTTTCACTAAACAAAATGAATACACTCTTTCTCTTTGTGAAGTAAGTTGAAATTTTGTTTGACACATTTTGCACGTTTTTTAGTATAAAAATAAAAATAAAACAGTGTCCACATAAAAAAAGAACAGCTGGAACCCAGGAGCTCTTAATAGCCTAGAGAGGCGAAGAGGAAGAAGAGTTACATCTTCGGGGAAAACGAGCGTGATATTCAAATTCACGCGCTAAAAACTACGCCGAATTCGCCTCTAACTTTTTTTTTCAAGGAGTGTTTCAGCTTCTTTTTAATTACACGAAGACAGAGTGAAATGCAAAAACAAAAGCAAATAGGGTTCCCTTTTACTGTAGTGAAGTTTGATCGAATATGAGAAGGCGGGTGACAGTAGAGATAAACGTACATAAAACTGTTTTTAACTATATAAACTCAGACTCTAAAATCACTATAAATACAATAACGGTGTAGAGTTTGCGGATTCGAACGTCCGTTTAGTTCAGAGTAAACTCCTCCCAACTCTTTGCACTCCAGCAGAGCGAAAACTCTAGGGTAGGTTGTTCCTTCCTGTCCAGCGTTCGCTCTGCTAACAGAAAAATAGGTGGGAGGAGCTTCCCTGAACTCTTAAGCTATTACTGGCTATAGATATCAGCTAAACTGTGTTTTAACACTTATATCCTTCCATTACTATTCGACATAAAAACTTTGTTGTTGATATAGCGTTAAAAGTTTATTCAGTGTTATACTTTTTTGCGCAGATTTCCCAACTGCACCTAAATTGACAGTGATTGAAGAATGAAAACTTGAGACAATGCTCCGTTTCATCTTATGTCCGGCCGCCGCGAACACCACCAGCCATTCCAGCGGATCCCGCTCTGTGGACGTAGCCCGTGATACGCTCTCCGCGCATCACTGTGCCCTTTCTCCGAGGTCACATGACTTTACACGGCCTTGGATTGGCTCCGATAGCTCGTAGCATTCGCTTCAACCAGACGTAAAATGAAACGAATATATTACGAATATTACTAAGTTTAAACTATTGCAGTTGTCAAAAGTCCTGAAAAGGAAAGAAAAAAGTCGGATAGTGTTGCTTACGGTCTTTTTCTCTTCTGCGGTCTCCAGCTGCGCAAGTTGGAAGAACCGCGTGGCGTTTTCCGTGCGCCCATTTTCTCCATGTGCAGCTTGAGCTATCTGCTCCGACTTTCGCTCGAAAAATACAGTGAGGCCTTCGTAGGGTATCTTATCACTGCGCTGCTCGAATTCCCTGAGGATCTGTGGAAACAAATATGATTGTGTGAAATTAATATTGTTCTTAGAAATAATCAGTGTAAATTTGAAGAAGCGTAAAACTCTGAATATAGCAGAAGTTAAGCATAGAAACAAACACACACTCTAGTAAATTAAACAACAACCTCTTTGCATTCCCTCAAAGCCGGGAAGAGATCAACAGCGACAGACACTTCTTTGCCGCCATACAAGTGGAGGTTGTACGTGTCCCAGTAACGTTCAGCGCCGGGCGAGTGTCCCTTTAGCGCATCAGAGACAATTGTAAACAATCAAAGGAGTACGTTATTGCTGCAGAATATGAACCAACCACTTTGCTTCTCCGTATGAAGTAATATTTTGGGAGTGTGAATGTCTTTTAACTGTTCTCAACTACACATCAAGATTGATTTAAAATCCGAAATCATATATTGCACCGTTTACAACATATTCAGTGAAGGCAAATGATCTAATTTTGACTTTTTAAACTAATATTCATGGTAATAAACCAAACCGATTAATCCATTAATTAATCGAATGAGGGGTGACGATAATTGGGTAAACATTTTTTATCGACGTCCAGCCCCACTAGTAACCAAATGATTGAGATGCTATTGAAAGACTGAGACATGAATGACTTACTGAATTTCCCCTGGTAGTTCCCTCATTTTGTAGTCTCTTTTGAGCGAGAATTCTCAGGACAACCCAATAGCTATGTTAATATTTTGGTATTTAGCATTTTTCAACTGAATTAAATCTTCCAGGGTCATTCCTCCTTGCAACATGAGGTCAGTGGCCAATTGAGGGGGAAGGCATATGCGACTTCAACCACTCTCCCTCCCCCATCCCCCATGGAGAAAATATTCCTGTCTAGTTTATTGCATGAGGTCGCAAATTTTGGGAAGGCGTTTATTATACTACTTTTGTTTTCAAACACGAGTTATTCGACGATAACGCCAGTCGACTGCAGACTATCCAGATGACCTTAAATATATTCTTACGCAAACAGTACGCGCTATACAATTTTCACTAAGAGAAATATGAAGCACAACCTCTTACCTAAATCACCAGTCTCTCGTTGACCAGCTCCTTGAAGGACGATTTCAAACTCCTCTGGTGTGCTTCTTTCTCTGCTGTTCGACTGCCACCAACAACGATCTTTTTGTATATGTCTTGTAAGTCACGAAGCAAGTGACACTGGTGCACGCCATTGCAGGTATGTTACGAGTTCAGGGCGAGGGAAAAGAAGGCTGGGGAGGAGGAAGCAGATGGATTGGTGTTGAGAGAGGAAGTAACATCCCCTCGCTCCAACATTGCGCCTGCTTCGTCCTCCCCAGCTTTCATTTCCCTCGTCCTAAACTTTAACCTGTAGTGTGTGTGTGTGTGTGTGTGTGTTTAATGACATCCTGTTTATGTGTTTTTTTTTTACAGCAACTTTAGCCGTATCACGTCACCGGTGACGCCTTACGGGTATGGGAACGATATGGCTTGGTGGGAACCGGGCTTTAGAGGAGACCCATTGCCCATTCAATTGCAGAAGGGAACAACAAACCTGTCGAGTCCGCCCTTGACCTAGATTAGCGAAATCGGGTTGGAGGACGTATAGGATGATGGAGAATCGGACGGTCGCTGGCGCACCTGCATCCATTGTGTGCATACTCTGTGAAGGCTTCAGCGATAACATTTTAGAACCTGGGCAGAAATCGCCTTCACGTTAGTTTTTATAATTACTTCATCTTCTTTAGGCCGCGCTCTTTATTCTCTGTCCTCATTTTATGGGAGAGCAGAGCAATTAATAAAACATTGTCCAGCCGTGTTTTCACTTCCGGTATATTGAACCACGTTTTGTGCTGAAAAATTACTCCTGCTTCGAGTAAAAAAACACTATAAAAAGTTTAAAATTATTTATCTTCTAACTTTACGTCTTAATGTTACCGATATATGGTGGAAAAAAGGCAGTGTTGTACACGTTCCTCAAAAAAAGGAACGAAAGCTCGTTCCTCGTTCCTTCTGATTTTTGGAACGCGTTCCCGTTACAAGTTCCAACTGTGAAAAAGGAACTCGTTCCCATTACAGTAAAAAACAAGAACGTATCGTTACATATACGTTACATTTGTATTTTGCTGAGTACCATATTTAGTTAGATCAAGCACAGTTTCCCTATTTTTTATCTATCCCATCAAATGGCAACATACGAATTTGAAGGTCGTGATGGAAGGGCCCCAGGAGAAGAAAACAAGCGGAAGCAGGATTTCATTTGTTGATATATTAATCTTCAGAAATCTCAGCTTTTAACCATAATAATGTTTGTGGTGGGCGATTCAGACCAGCCAAATATACTGTTACCCCCCCCCCCCCCCACACATCACACTAACACAGACGCATTGCACGATCGTTTTCTAACAGCCTCACGAGTTTCAATCTAACAAAGTTCCTTGTTTTAACCTAACAACAGTTGATTCTCGATGTTGCCGTCCGCAAGACGAGCAAGTGAAGAAGAGGGTAGAGAACTTGGAAGGTCAGTCTTGAAAACTACAAGTTCCTCTTGAAGGTAGGATATTTGTTCTTTAGTTTGAAGGTGGGGGACAACGGGAGAAGGAATAAGAGCTAATATTTGTGTATCTCTTAAGCAGACTTGTACGTAACGCGTTACAAGTAATGGATTACTTGTGGTCGATTACATTTTACTGTAATTTTGTAATGCTTCAATTACTTCCTTTAAAGAGTAACGATCCTACTAATTGAATTACTTTTTTGTTGTAATCGATTACAAAATTACCCATTACAAATTTTATCAATTGCTTTTTTTTTCTTTTCGGGGGCGGGGGGGGGGGGGTAGATGGGCTGGAGTTACTCAGCTCCGGGCAACGGTCAATTTTTTTTTCTTTCTCGAAATCATTAAGCACGGAACCTCGAGAATTTGTAGGCCACTTCACTATGCTTCGTTTCCTCAATACACTTTTTCAATTTTTTTGGACACCGTAGATTACGTTTGGGTATCAAAATGACCAAATCCAGCCTCTTGTTGGTAATGTATTTAAGCAGCGTACTTTTTATTTGTTATATTTTATTTTTCACGAGAGGGATTGGGTGTGTTGGCGTCACTTACTCAACTCTAAGCAAAAACAGTCCAGGCTTTCTTCTCTTTCTTTTTTCGGAACAATTGAGGATTACGCTACCGTAATAAAAGAGTTGAATGAAAAGTAACGTGGGAAGTAATCGTTTACTTTTAGAGTAATTTTTCGATTACTTTTTGAGGCTGTAATTGTAATTATAATCGATTACTTTTTACAGTGAAGTAATTGTAATTGTAGTGGGTTACCTTTTCAGTAACGTGTACAAGTCTGCCAGAGTTGTACGTAACGCGTTACGAGTATAATGGATTACTTGTAATCGGGTACTTTTTCAGTAACATGTACAAGTCTGCTGCACCTGACTGTTTCCAAGCGAGGACCACACAAGACGAACCTTAAGATAAGTATCCAAAAAGTTAACAAGATCCTGCTCTTCGTAAAGATATTGTTTTTATACTTTTACTATTTCCCTCATAGAAATTAAAAAAATATCATCCATCTGGACAAAAAAAAAAGAAAGAAAGCCGCTCCTTTTTCCGTTCCTGTAAAAATGTAACGAGTTACGTTCCAGTTCTGCCGATGCAAAATGGAACGGCGGCTTTCCTTCGTTCCTCCTAAAAGGAACGCGTTCCAGGAACGCCGTTCCGTACAACACTGAAAAAAGGTTACGCCTTTTTGTAGAATTTCTGAGTTAGATCCCGACCGCCGCCCGTTTGAATTCGGATTATCATCGTACAGGAGTGCGAAAAAGGAACCATAAAACGGTTTTCTTATTATCGACAGGAACTTGGAGTTCATAACTAGGGCTCCGTGTTTTCGGAGTTTATTTTTCGTCAAATTCGGAGGGTGTTTTTCGGAGTTTATTTTTTGCCGAAGATTCGGAGTTTATCGGAGTTTATATTTGTTTGATTCCCAATTCTGCGAAATTCGGAGTTTAACTTCGCAGTGTTTCCTATTGAAAATAAATATGTAAATAATAACCGGATGTAAACGTATGCCAAAGAAAAAATAAAACGCGCATGTATCGATTAAAATTTCTTCAGTTGAATTTGCCGTTCGTGCCATTGCAATTGGCAATATTAATTTGTCCCACGACAAACGTCGCACACAACTGTTGTTTCGATAAACGTCGATACCTTAA
Organism: Ixodes ricinus; assembly: GCA_037355805.1. Taxonomy (NCBI): domain Eukaryota; kingdom Metazoa; phylum Arthropoda; class Arachnida; order Ixodida; family Ixodidae; genus Ixodes; species Ixodes ricinus. The sequence goes on from JAZHYW010006730.1 coordinate 19,325, forward strand.
AATCAAT
>JAZHYW010006731.1:0-19372 GCA_037355805.1 Ixodes ricinus
CATTTCCTCTCCATCACGGCAGACTGTTCCATCTGCGCCAAAAAGTACTGCTCATGTGGCTTAGTTTTGAAAAGCTATTAATCTCAATTTTTTCGAACTATTATTAAATGCAAAGCAATAACTTTTACAATGTTTTGGGTCATATCGGCATTCGCTGCCCTGCTCTTCCATCCGCCAAAGCAACTCTGGCAAAGAAGGCTGCTGTGGTGTATTTGCTGCCACAGTGTGAATGTGCATGCTTTCGTTCTTGCCTCTTGCCCGTTAGTGTATCGCAAGCTTTCACAAACAGTTCAATGCATTACTGTACAAGATCATAGGCACGTTTCCTTTTGTACGTGTTTCAGTTAGAAAAAAAAAAAAGAAGTCGCATTGTGTTGAGTATGTTTAGACAGCGAAAGGTCGGCCTGCCTCAAATGGCGCCAAGCTTGCCGCTGTAGATGAGAAATTTAGCCAGCGCAGTATGACCGAAAGCCTGGGATCTTTAACGTGCATCATGTCGTAGTGATTACACAAACGCATACCGGTATGATCCTCGTCCAGATCGAAATGAGCAAGGGCTGGGATCGAGCCCAGGATCCCTGGGTTCTGCAGCGCGAGCTTCCGCTCCACATGCCCCGAGCCGAGACGTGCTAGCCCACTCGGCCACCGTTCCCCCATGTGTTTTGGTTCCGTTCAGCACTATTGCGAATTTGAAATCATTTCCCAGTAGTTGAAGAAGGGGCAATTGAAACTTCTATGGTACAAACCAACATTCCTACTACAGTTTGCAAGCCGACTGAAAGTATGAATGCATTTTTAAAACCATCTAATGTCCTTAGGCAAACATGGGGTACGTTCTTCCCAAGTGTGTTAATTTCACAGCAGACTCCTACGGCCTGCACAGAGGCCGCAGTTTCTACAGTTTTCGAAATTAATGCGAAACAGAGTGTAGTGGATTGCGTGCAGGCCTACCCTCTGGCAAGCTTGAAGAGCTTTGATGTTTTCAAGTGGCTGTAGGCAGGCACGTAGCCAAGATTTTGTTTCGGGGGAGGCCCGCCCATGACAAAATGTTGTATGAGGGGGGGAAGAGAGGAGGCCCCAGCAAAATGGAAGATTGCGGGGGGGGGGGGGGGCCTCATGGGCCACTCCCTTGGCTACGTGCCTGGCTGTAGGTAAATCTTGTATATGGAGAGGTTTGCATGTTTCCCATCACACACAAAAGTAGTTCTTTTTTTTTTTTTTTACTCGACTGCCAAATTAGCAGGAACAAAGAAAATTGGACATTATTTGTTAAGAAAAAGGAAGGTCGGTCTGGCAGTGCATGGCGACACTTTGTCACACTCTATGTGAGAAATTTGACTAGTGCGGCACAACCGATAGCCCAAAGTCTTTAAGATGAATCATATAGTAGTAATACACGGCCATGCGTAGGTACAGTGCTCATCCAGGTCAAAACGGGCAGGGGCGAGCAGTGCAAGTTTTCGCTCCACACACTGCGAGCTGCAGTGTGTTAACACATCCTGCCACCAAGCCCCCTCCAAATCAGCACGTCCTGTTGAAACAGCGTGCAATTATTACTATTGCTGTTGATGGGGGCACGCACACGTAGGGAAGGAAAATAACAGCCAGGAATTCTGGTAAGGGGAGGACGCCATACATCGTGGAACACAGGGACAGGCTTGGCATGAATCCTTTTTGCTTCAGGATCACCATCACTACTCCAAGCTCACCACAGACTTTGCATTCGTGAGAGCTTTCTCCAGCAACTGTTTCTTTTTATGAGACACTGCAACGCTCGCAGTGGCAGCTACTCTACGACACCTACTCGCTGGTCCACAGCTGCCTGGCCCGGTATGTGGAGAGTCACGAGAACCTGTGGCGTGCACCTATTCTGACTCTTCCTTGACAGTTTCTTTAGCTTAGTTATTTTGCATGGCACCAAGGTTTAAGATTCTCTAGAACTTCAGGGTCATGTGGTAACTGCGTTTTCCAAAGTGTTTCCGACATTAAACAGCAAGCACCCTGGTTGTGCTTCACACTATGCCACAGTCACCTGTGTGGTGCATGAAGCAGTGGTTTGAACCATTGAAGGGTGCGCTGGTGTCTCTTAAGCTGTCCCGGGCACTCGTTGGTAAATAATATTTGTGCTGGTGATCCAATATTCAACGACAAACATTGCAGCAAGAAGTTACCTTTCAATGTGCACACACATCACTGTTGTACAGCCTAAAATATTTCAACGGTGAAGAATAGGAGCGACTTGCTTCAGGGTACTGGAACACGTTATTGTGTGGGCCTTTCTTTTATGGGGGGGGGGGGGGAGAGGAAGGAAGGAAGGAAGGGAAGAGCAGAAGAGTAGCAAAACCAGGCAGGAATACAAATTGAAAAAATCCACTGCGGAAGAAAAAATAAAAGCAGTGCGAAGAGTTGCGTTGCTTACACGTCAATATTTTAACTAAACTCGTGGCAAAAACGCAGGCTAGCCGGAGAACGACTCATGATTAATCCGAGACGGGGACAAAAATAATAAAACGAAGAGACGCGCGTGTGGTTGCCCTTCACTTTTATTTTTTTTCCCCTTGTTTTGTTACTGCGCAAAGTCGACATAGTACGAGAAAACACGCAGAAGTAGGAGTGCAAAGAGGCTCCTGGGCGGGCTTTGCCGTCTCGCGCGGTTCTGAGGAACCGAGGCCTTCGGTTACGTTTTCGGGTGCGTGGTTCACGGGGAAGTCGGTGCAACGGACTCGACGCGTATTGAAAAGAAGACGATTTATCGAGATTACGCTAAGCTCGAGAGCTCGTAGAAAAGCGAAGCAAACGAACCGCATTTTGCAGATTGAAGACAAATGGACGAGTCGTCACGAAAACCACTCGGCATCAGCGGTTAATTTCGCGGCCGCTCGCTGCTCGAAGTAGCAAAGTGTTTCTGCCGATCCAAGACAAGCCAAATTTCACGGAGTCGTTATGACGCGATCATAGCTCACGGTAGCATCAGCGGTTAATTTAACGGCCGCTCGAAGTAGCAGAGTGTTTATGCCGATCCAAAACAAGACAAGCCGCATTTCGAGCGCGCCATGCGGCTACCCGGCTTTCTTGAAGCCCCCGCGGCAACCCGTCACTCAGTCTATCCACGCATGCACTTCCCTTTCTCTCTAATATAATCGGAGAGCGTCTAACAAAGCTCCGCGTCGAACGTCCTATCAGAGCGCGTCGACTGCCTCGGGTTTATGCAAAGAAGTGGTCCGAGCATAATCCATGCTTATCCCTTTCCAGGGGCGGCAGTCCAGGGAAATAATCCCCTCTAATCCCTTTTGAGGGGAGGGACCCTTTTTTCGGGTTCCACCCAGGCCAGATACGCTACAATACCCTCTTTGTGTAAGTCTTTCAAGATTTTAAAAGTGCCTTCCGAAGTAAGATTATTTGCTATTCAGCTTTCTAATAATTTCTGAAAGAAATGAAACGTAGCAAACTAGTCGCAGGGCTGTAAAAGAATCTACGAGATATATTAATAAAAACGGGCAGATATTATAAGTAGGGTTCAGAGTTTTCGGTTTCAACCGATAACAACCGATAAAAGTACGCCGAATCCATTTTCGGAAATTCGGTTTTAACCGAAAAGGTCAGTTTTAGGCTCGAGCATTTTCGATTTAAACCGATAAAAACTGATAAAAGTACGTCGAATTCATTTTCTCAAATCAGTTTTAACCGAAAAATGTCACTTTGACCATTCCAGTCATACCGCAGAGCCATGGCGAAAAATGGAACGGCAGTGTCGATCGAAACGTGTCCGAGATGTATGGGATACACGGATGCCATCAAAACGTTTAATTTAATGTGCGCATCATCGATCAGGAACGTGAACTTAGTCGAAATGCCCATGACTTCGCCATGTACGAGACGTGTTTTCAAACTCGTTGTAAGGAAGACGGACTTGATGCAAGCTCTGCATGTTGTGTTGAGCTTCAAAACGTCGCACCGTGTCTCTTTTGGCGGTCACAATTGGTTGATTGGCCGATTTTGGCTCAGGCAGCGCTTCATCTCCATCAGCCTGCCAGTGTCCAGTGCTAGCGTTGAGAGGGCATTCTCGAAGCTCAGGGTCACTGTTAACGGGAAAGAAAGAGTGCGGATCAACGAGGAGAACCGGGGAAAGTGCATGTGTGCGTACTATAATAAGATCGCGTAATCCTGATGTACAGAGGCGAAGTTCCATGTTTTTTGGGCATAGGCTTCATATCATGACTTGTTTGTACTTCTCTGTTTTTTTCTTGTTTCCTTTACAGTTTCACACATTTGCCAAATAAAGTGTCCATTTCTTTTTCAATGTATCTGTGTCTTTATTCTTTGAGTGATCACAAATATCAGAGCTACAAGGATCATCTGATCCGGTGTCCGTTGAGTGTTTATTTTATATTCACCGAAAAAAAGCCGATAAACTTTTGTGGGCATAAATATACGCCGAAAAAAACCGAAAATTGAATTTTCAAAATAAACACTGAAAAAAGTACGCAGAATTTTGAAAAAATAGAAACCGAAAACGGAACCTTAATTATAAGATGTGAACTCTGAAATATTATAAAACTGGGAGAAGAATATTTATATATTGACTACAATTTACTCGACGGGGATCTACATTACCTGTGCACAGAAATCGACGAGAGGTAGAGGAGGTGATCTTCTACAGATCATAAAATATTTGCGGGACGGTCTTCATCCACAAAACCAGTGCTAAGAACGCTCGCCGAAATCTGTGCATCGCAATGAAATCACGGTGACATTTTGTAAATTTCAAAAATGAAACGATATATTCAATTACCTAAAGAGTACAGAATCCTCAAATGGTGCAATTTGTGGCTGGAAGATCAGCTTAGGAAAAAGTTTCAATTGGGGTGAAAACTTTCAAACTCACCGTCGTCAGTTGGAATCCGAACGGACAGGTGCTTCTTGTCCCCGACGCTACTTGAGCACCACTTTGCGTAACCGCACGAATGAGCTAGCTCAAAGACGCGAAAGCTTTCCACTCGCCCGAAAGTGCGAGGCTCGCGCAGTGCGATGATCGAGGCGCCGACGCTTGTCGCACCGAAGGCAAGCGAAAGCGCGAAAGCACTGTGCAGACCCACGGACGCCTCCACAACGGTCCACCGGTTTCAGAACGCGCAGAGCGCAAGCGCGCATGCGCACAGGCAACAGTTTCGTTTTAGAAACGCAAAAAAACAGAAAAAGACAAAATTTCGAGAGTGTGATATTGACACGAACTTTAAAAAAAATATGTCATCTTTTTAAGCACTACGTAATTTGTGTTAGTGAAATAATATGCAGTCATAACTAGAGCTGAATGAAGTTTTGATTCATTATTGTTTTATTTAGTTTTTAGTAATGAGCACCTCCCACCACGCAGCGCTGCTGCTACATTACTATGGTGGCGCCATCCGTGTTCCGGCCGCGCAACTCGCTCTGTGTCCGGAGGTTGCTGCGGCCTCCACAGATGCCACGCATTGGGACGACAGGCAAACGACACATTTAGCATAAAACTGATAAAACTAAACCCACAGAGGCGCCCAGCTGCTATATATAATAGATGGGATTTATAAATCGTGTTGCTTTATTTTTTGTTTTCTATCAACGTTTGCTAAGAGCACGGGAGCCGAAGCGCGAACGCTCTCCGGCCGTCCCATTCGTGCGGAGAGGGCGTAATCGGAAAAAGAGAAGGAGGCGGCGTCTCTCCGCGGGGAGGCGCTCCCAACCCAGTCATCGACAGCATGGCGCGAGGCAGAAGAGTTCAAGAAAAAGTCTTGTTACGTCGAGTTACTGCAACTTCTACTTACAAATTTTTGTGTATTGTGGTAGAACGGTGAACAGCTGCTCTGGGGACGTAGATAGACAATTTGTGATGCTTATTTAATTATTTAATTTGAGATATTCATCTGGACATGTTGCGGCTAGCGCTACAAGCGCGCCTTTTGATATATTTGACTGCAATCTGTAGCACGTATAAAACTCCAGAAAAAAATTAGCTCCGTACATAAAAATTCAGATTTCCCTAAATAAAAATAATCATGCTGCAATTTTTTTTTTATATCTTTGCACGTTGTTTGGCGTAGCTTTTTGAGCCTGAGCACGAGGTTTGATACTATATAGTGAAGTCCGTGTTGTCCTTCTTTTAATATTTTTAATATTTATTACGCAATTTTTGCGGGTCGTATTGCGGTGTTTGCTTCTACTAGAAGTACCTTTAAGCCGGGGTCACACTGCTTATACATTATACACAAGACAGTCTGCAGATATCAGTCACCACGATATCCGTGGTTCAAATGCCGCGTGCCAAGTGTCTCCTTGAACTCGTTGCCTTGCGGCATTCGAAGCTCAGATCTCGTGGTGACTCGCGTTTGAATCTGTTTGCAGACTGTCTTTTGTATGATGTACAAGCAGTGTGACCCCGGCTTTGGGGAAAAACTTATGGCGGTGAGGTACAGCCACCTCGCAATGATTTCGCCATTTTTGTTTTTATAAACTTCGTGATAATTGTAGGTACTGATTGAAAAGGTGGGGCGTTATCTTGTAAACGTCTAGTTTTTGGCACATGTAGCACAGACCACCGTATCCCGTTATGCACTTTGTGATTTAACTTAATTGATATCCAAACAAACAATGGGATCTCAAGAAAAAGAACTCTGGTTTATTTATAAATTCCAACCTTGTTCCAACCTGGTTTATTCGGTATTCCAACCTGGTATATTTACAGATTCCAAGCCTTGATTTTTAAGGTTAGACGCGAAGTACTTTGCGATGCAATATGGCTTCAAGCAGTTTCTTTCGATACGCTACTCTGTCTGTCATAGTCATGCCTATGTTGACCAAGAACGGCCGTACAAACTTCTCTATTACAATCCTAGAATATTTTGTCTCATGGTCATCTCTTGTAGCGCAAATAAATCTCCATAAAAAAAGTGAAAGCCGTTTACAACTCCCTGTAACGCCGAATTAGAGCGCAGCTCTTGAGGAGGATGGATGGAAGGGTACTCAGGGAGAGGTGTATCCCTCCTCCTCCATCTCCTTCTCCTCGCCTCATTTTTCAACCTCCTCTGGGGTCACGTGACCTCGGGGGTCACGTGATCTCGGGGGGTCACGTACCCCCCCCGAGGTCATGTGACCCCGGGAGGGGGGTATGTCCCATAGGCACTCGCGCGGTGCACTATGGGACATTTCCCATAATGAACCGCGCAGTTACGCCGACGGCGACGGTGACGCCGCTCAAGCCGGAAACGGGCGCCTAAGAGCTGCGCTCTAAAATTTAACGTCGTACAGAAAAAAAAAAATTCCCTGAGTAGAAACAACCATGTTGAATTTTTTCTTTTTTTGTCCCCAGGTTGTTTGACGTAGCTTTTCGATCCTAAGCACAAGGTCTGATATTACAAAAGTGCAGTCCTCGTGTCTGCACGGGCCGATATTTCGAAGCCCGCCCCAGCCCGGCCCGTTGTCTATTGGGCCCGACTGCCCGCGCCGCTATCCATTTCCGACAGCCGGCCCGGCCCGAAGCTAATTTTCACGGGCCAGCTGCGCTTTATTTTAGCCCAGTATGAATAGCTCACAAATTGCGCGGCATGGCAGCTCGCTTGCAACTGCTACACATAAGTTGATTACGGTACCCAATAGTAAATACTGTAAGCATTTTTTTTGCTGCTATTATTAGTTGGACCAATCTGCAGGCCTAGGCAGCTTGTTAAGAAAAATAACCCGATCTTCCTTTTCTGCGACCAAACACGCGCGGAAAGGACGGAAGAACAAAAATGACAAGCAGAAGTAAACAAAACCACGTGTCACAGTTGAAAAGGAAGGGAAACATCGCGACGGGTTTGGACAAAAGACGGGCAAAGTTCTAAATTAGCCACTCTCGCTGCGCACAAACCGTAAAAAAAAAAAACAGCAATGTCGTCGTTTTTGCGGTGGTCTGCGAGAAATTGTTCAGGAAAAGTACCCCTCAGGGGAACCTCTTCACCCCTATTGGGGATGCAAGCACTCGTGCGTACAGATGGTTTACGCCGGCGAGGGTACGCATTGCATAGGCGCGTGTATGTGCGTGTTTGTGGTGAGAAGCGATTGTATGATGGCGGCGGCGCTGCCGGGACGAAAAGGAACGCCGCGCCGCTAGTCCTCTGGAAGAGCATTCGCTGCACACACCGAACCATACAAAAACATATACCCACACACACATGCTTCAGCATCTGTTTATCCCCCACTGTGGTTCCTCTTCTACAACCCCCGAACACAACTCCAAAAAACAAGCCGCTAAAAAAAAAAAAAGTAATGGCCGGTTTGGCCTGCTTTGGCCCCCCTTGTAGGCTTGAATGCAAGGCCCGTACCCGCCCCGGGCCCTCCATGAACGTAGACGTGAAGCCCGAGCCCGGCCCGAGTGCCGGGCCGGCCCGTGGCCCGCGGTCTGGCCCGTACCAGTGCAGATCTCTACCTGCGACGCTGACGGCTCGCCCCTCTGTTATGACTGGGCGAGACAGCGCCGCCTCGCGGCGAGTGACGGAGTTAGACCCTTTCCGGATTTCAGACTGGCAACTTTGATCACTATCATCATCTGAAAGAATGGCATATGTGCTTTACTAATGGCGGCCTTCTGTTTACTGTTGAAGGAAGAGTTGAAGATGCTCTTAAGCAGATGATTCGATGCCAATACGTTCTGAACGTATGCGCGACGTGAATCAGGAGTTGGACGCAAGAGCTGCGTAAGCGTTCATTTCTAACTCGAGCCCAGTCAATCTGTTAGTAGCGCACACTCGGCTTCAAAGCCCCTAGATGTATGGAATTTTATCAAGGCGTCTATGTGGGCTGGCGCTTCGTTCTGACTGGTTACATCTTTTTCGCCATCGACGCTGAAAAAGATTTGAAAAGAACTGGACTGCGACGCGCACATTCTCGTTTATCGTTGACTTGCGGATGTGACGGTGCCCCATGCAATACTGCAGACCACAGGGTCGGTGTACCACAGGTTCGTTGCCGCCATTAGTACGGTAAAGTTAAACTGCCCTATGAGTCACCAGATGGCACTGAATTCCGAAAAGGGTCTAATTACGCTCTTCTGCTGGGAGCGAGACGAGTGGGACGGCCGGAGAACCTCACGCGCGCGCTTGGGATCTCGGAGTCCATGGCATGACAAGATTAGTTGCCGCGAATGCCACCAGTCTAGCGCTCGCCGGAGAAGTCCGCGCGCTCCTGCGTTATAGACACGTGTGATTAGTACTGGAGTTTTCAAAGTGTTGATTGGGATGAATTAGCCTCGTTGAGTGCGCCTCTTAGCGAGCAGCGGTGCACTGCGGAGAAGCAACACCCGCGGAAGCGAGACTTCGCTGATATGGTTTCTCTGCAGTGCACACGTGCCCGGTAAGAGGCGCACTTAACGGGTTTAGCGCGCTGCATAACCGTTGATCGCTGCAATCAACACTTAAAGGGGCGATGCAGCAATTTTTGTACTTTGCGCAAATACCGCTTAGAAACGGATCCCTGACGTTGATGACCTATGAAACACGCGTTTGTTTTTCACCCCACGCAATAGAAGTCCCAGAAACAAATTAAAGAAAAACGAGCAGCGTTCACCTCCTCAACTCGCAGCCAGAACAAGCGGCCACGTGACCTGGAATGAATTATATGCCGCCAATGTTGATCATAGCCACGCGCTGGGGTTGGCAAAGCACAGGACACGCGCTGAGTTGCCGACATTGTTATGGCTCGGCTATTGTCGTCGTTGCAGCGATTGGACACGGGCCACTACCCGAATGCTTCTCGAGCTAGTAATTATCACGAGCCCAAATCGAGCGCCCACGTAATGCTCGGGTCCAATCTATGAACCGCATTCAAATATCGTCACTTGGGTGTACTGCGATCCCCACGTTACGTCATCAAATTTTGCAAAAGAGAGATTGAATGAAAATGATCGCTTTTGTCCTTGAAATTACACCGCAACAAAGGAGTTTCTTGGCCAGTGGCGTTGTGTGCGAGTATCCTTGAGTCCCACCAGTGCCAGTAAGCTCGTGTAAAGTGAAAAACATTCCAACTGAATATCGTTGCACGCTCCTAAAAAAAAGAATATTGCGGTTTTATTTTTAAGAGAACATGAAATAGCGCAGGGGTCAGCAACCTTTTTGCTGCTGCTTTGCTGCCGCAAAGCGGAGATGGAGTGGGCCGGACGGAGAAACGGAGATGGGGCAGGTGGTCAGCCTTCAGAAGCGAAAGATAGAAAACAAAAAAAGCAAAGATGTTCTCTTACTTCATGCACACGTAACGTAATACTGCTCGACTCCCCTACGAGTAAGATTTTGTGTGTTCATTATTGCTTGCCACGATGGGAACATTCACATTGAAACGCTCAACTGAAAGTCTTAAACCATTTTAGAGGTGCTTATCTGCCATTTGCAAGACTCACGTTTGACTTCACAGTCTTGATCTTGAAAAATATGTGGCCAAATATATACAAGGTGTAAAAAAGATTACAAGGTTTTTAACTGTAAAACTAAACTATGCATCACTGAACGCTCATTCTCCGTCCAAATGTAGCGTTAGAAGCGCGAACCAGAAGTGATCTTTTGAAATTTTTAATAAGAAAATGGGGCCCATTTTCGCTCGTTTTCGGTAACTGGCGTCATAGAGCTCCGTGTATTATGAACGGTCCATCGGCCGCCATTTTCCCATTGAAAATTTCTGAAAATCCCTTAGAACTTTTGGATAATGAGCGTTCGGTGATGCATAGCTTATTTTTGCAATAAAAAAAAATCATCGTAATGTTTTTTTTTTTAGAGTGCAGCTTTTAGGCGCCCGTTTCCGGCTTGAGCGGCGTCGCGTCGGCCTTGCCGTCGCCATCGGCGTAACTGCGCGGTGCATTATGGGTAAATTTCCCCGCTAAATGTAGCGGAAAAAATTTCCTCGCTAAATTTAGCGGAAAAAATTCCTCGCTAGATCTAGCGGAAATATTTCCCCGCTAAATTTAGCAGAAAAATTTCCCCTAAATGGGAGGAGAGGAGGCGGGACATAGCCTCCTCTCCGTACCTTCCCCTTGTAGCGTCTCGGGTTGTTCTAGACTTGACTCGGAAGTTAAAATGGTCAGGAATGGTTGGTGAGAACACTAACCTTTTATTTAGTTAACTGATTATTACTTGTCCAAATTTATAATAATGATGAAAGAGCGATGTGGGCGCCTGTCCAGGCCGCTGGTCCCATGTCGTCTCGCTGCCCCCAGTCTCCTGTTCCGTCTCCTTTTTAAACCCTCGTGCCGAGGGTTACCTCGCGGTTGAGTGAAGTGGTGCAACCGCGAGGCAATTCGTCGGCCAGATGAGACAGCAGTATTCGCTATGCTATGGTGTGATTGCCAGGATATTATACAATGTTGTGCAATGGATGTTGCGCGGAACTTATGGACGCGTGCGGCAACATCCGCCGACGACGCAGCACTTGAGCCGGGTAAGGGAATCCGAGCTCTCGGGAGCCTCTCGTGTCGGTGGCCTGCTCTGGTCGAGCGAAGAAAAGTTCTCCTGTGTCGGTGCGTGCGTACGTCACCACACCCACGTCCTTCTCATGAACTGCGCTCTAATTCCGCGTTACAGAGAGTTGGAAACGGCTTTCATTTTTTGTTTGTTTGCTGGACACCAACGCTTTTGCGAGATTTTGTAGGTTTGAAAGTTTTAAATTCAGGAGGCCAGTTACCTGCAAATACATTCTTCAGCTTATTGTTTGTTTGGGGACCACCTGATCAATTAACTCTATCTGAGAAATCTCTCGAACTTGTTCAGAGCTCATACGTCCGGTTATACCGGGTTTACAACGTAGCATACCCCTTTTCCTAGTGTGTGTTTGGGGTGGACAGGGGGGGGGGGGGGGGTCATTTTGGGTGGAGTGCCGGGGGCCGTATAATTAATGCCTCGCGGGCAGCCGGTTGCCCACCCAGCGTTGTATTTGAATCTGCTATTCCAAAATTGAATATTCGCACAATTCTAGTAAAGAGCTGGCATGCCATGGGCTGTGGCACCAAGAAGACAAGGTCTGCGCGTGACGTCGTCCATCGTTAGCGGATCCCCGATCCGCCCCAAACGGCAAAGACGCCGAAGCTCTGCGAGAGTGGCCGCAAAGCGACAGACGCGTCCGTCTTGGCATCGCCGCCTGCTAGCGCCGTTCACACACTTACAATCGAGTAGGACGGAGAGAGACGAGACCGGTTATTAAGCTTCTTGCGACGTCTTCGGATCAGCTCCGCAGCAGCGCATCCGGTTCTAAGACGTCGCAAGAAGCTTAAGAACCGGTCTTGTCTCTCTCGATCTTACTCGGTTGCAAGTGTGTGAACATGGCCCTTAATAGGGCGAAATTTTGCCAAAAACAAAATGAGAGAAGTTTAGCGTCGCAGTCTTCGATGTCGGCGAAACAGCAGGATCGAGCGCTTGGCCGAGATTCACCCCCACAAGCCATGCGGGGCACCTTTCGTACCCGCGTGGGTTTCTGGAACATTATGCATAGAACGTTCGGCGCGTAGAACATTCTACTTCGATCAGACGACGAGGTTTTCCAACTTACCAGGACGCTAAATTAAAATAATATATATACAAAAAGCGTCCACTCCCAGGAATCGAGCCTGGGACCTCTGCGCGAAAACCAAGCTCGGTAACCACTCGGCCACGCACAAATTTTAGAACGCAGCTCTTGAACGCCCGTTTCCGGCTTGATCGCCGTCGCCGTCTGCGTCGGCGTAGCCGCGCGGTGCATTATGGGTAATTTCCCTGCTAAATTTAGCGCAAAAACTTTCCCGCTAAATTTAATGAAAAATTTTCCTTGCTAAATTTAGCGGAAAAATTTCCTCCGCCAAATTTAGCGGAAAATTTTCCCCGCCAAATTTAGCGTAAAAAAAGCCATGCTACTAAGCCGGTCGAACGATCACCGTCGAGCTGTGGACCTGGTGACGAGCTGACGCTCGTCACCGACTTGTTAGGCCTATCCTCGGAGCAGTCCACGTCCACGCACACACTTGCGTAGTCGAGCGTACGAACGTTAACGATGCACACCAACTCTAGAACACGAGAGCAGCACATGACGCACGCAAAAAACGGCGGGTTCATATTGCAGAAATTAGCTTCTCGCAAACTCTGACTGGCCCCAGCGGGACGTCTTTTTCAACGTCGTCAGGAAGCAGTCACGTGACAACAGGAACCACGTGACCATCTTGGTCACGTGGTTTCTGTTGATGTGAGAGTTCGTTATCTTTGACCCACGGACTCTCGGCTTCTAATGACTACTGCCATCTGCCGCGCCAGAATGCTTTCACGCAGCATCGACAAGAAGATAATTCTCCACGATGTCCGGCAGTTTGTCGAGGCTATTACACAGTCACAAGGAACGCCATACGAGTGAGAAAGATCCTCCAGTCAGAAACGTGGCGCCAACAACGGCTTCTCACTGACTTCCTGCTTGTTAAATGCTCTAACCGCAACATCTTCATGAACCACCTGGCAATTACAATATTCCACAGAAAGCATGTGTAAATTCTGGTTTCTTCCTGCCCTGAAACAACATCTGGCACTGCGAAAAAACGAACACATCAAAAGGTGTCCCCTCCAGACCTTTGGTGACGTCCAACTCTCAGAAAGGACCAACATCCCTTTTCGAGCAGGGACCTAAGTATGCTGTACCACCACAGCTGAGCGCCGTTGTCAAAGTCGCCCTTTTTCGGACCATTGCGTACCGTGCTCTGAAGGCATGAAATGCTTTGTAAGCCAAAGTTGCCAGACACCTTAAGGCAGGGTGTCGAACCGGAACCAAACCGAACCGAAAACCGGAACAGAACCGTTATTGTTAGCCGAACCGGAACTGGAACCGAACCGAAATCTTCGCCGCCATCTTGGAACTGAACCGGAACTGAACCGAACCGAAATCTTCGCCGCCATCTTGGAACTGAACCGGAACCGAACCCCAAAAATATAACGGTAACCGGTTCAAAACGGTTTAAGGTATTTTTTCTTTTTTTTGTTAGTATCACAAAAGGAACATAGGGAATAAAAAATTGGCGGCTGTATTTCTATCTATTGATCAAATCTTCATATACAGTATTGCAATGTATGGTAAATTGTGGGTTTTCGTGCCGCTTTTGTATTGGTACTATGATTAACCATGTGTCACGTGACGTCGTGGTATCAATACTTGTTGTCAAGTAATGTCACGTGACCTCGTGACGTCACGTGACTCACCGCGTCAACTCGATTTAATTTGAGGAAGTCACTAGATGTATTAACCTTGTTGACAGCGTGACGTAACATGACATCACGATTCTGTACCGAGAGTCATGTGACACCTGTTTTATTCTGCGGGGCGCAGAATGAAAGAGACATAGTCGCTGTGGACTAGCAGGACAAAAGGGTTTATCTTACACTAAGGTCAGCAACGTATGTACAAAAAGAACACCAACCAGTCCGCCATGCCAAGCCATGCACAAGCCCGCGAGAGTCTCACCGCGCGTGAACAACCTCGACGTCTTTTTCTTACGCGCGTGAACTCCGACATGCTATATCCAACATCCCCCTTTCTTAGAATAGAGGGAACATAGCTGGACTGTATACAGTTCTACAAGTCTTTCTTGAGTTCCGCGAGTTCACAGCTCTGGACACAAGAATTGCTCCAAAGCTCTCTTCACGATGGCTGAAAACGTTTCGGAGGAATTATGCACCTCCCACTCCTAGTGTGCTCGTGTGTTGGGTCGTAACACGACGTAGGGACTTTTGTGCTTGTAGATGTGTCTCCACTGTCATCCATAGCAGGCGAAGACTGCTCCGGAAGCGGTACTAAGTGAGTGCGGTTACGGCGTACGGACTCTCTCTCAGTTTCTACCCAGTAGGATCTGGGCTCATCGGCCTGACCACTGACGACGCCTTGGCGCTGGAGGTCTACCAGCCAGACGTCTGTACCATCGTCTAGTGGGGACAGGTCCCGGACGCCGTGACGCCGATCGAAGTCTTGCTTCTGTTTTCGACGACTTTCTCTCTCGAATAGCCTCAGCTGTTTCTCGTCGGGAGTATGAGGACGAAGACTCTCGGAGGCCACTGGGAGAGTCGTACGAAGCTTCCTTCCCATCAAGAGTTCGGAGGGGCTGTACCCGTTCTTGAGGGGGCTTGTCCTATATGCAAGCAGTGTCTCGTAGGGATCTTTTGATTTGTCTAAGGACCCTTTTATTATTTTTACAGCCGCTTCGGCGAGCCCGTTGCTCTGAGGGTAGTGCGGACTCGAGGTCACATGGCGGAAGTTATACTCTTGTGCAAACTTCGCAAATTCAGAATGGCATGTCTTAGAAAACTGTGGTCCGTTATCTGAGATAACCACTTCTGGAATGCCATGTCTGGCGAAAAGAGACTTGCAGTGGTTGACTACCGCGGCTCCGGTAAGGCTGCTCAGGCGGACTAGCTCTGGGTAACGCGAGTAGTAGTCAACCACTATCAGCCACCACTGACCACTGAGGTAAAAGAGGTCCATTCCCACCTGTTGCCATGGTCTTTCAGGGAACTCCATTGGCTTCAGTGGCATTTGTCTGTTTCGGCTGTGTTTTAGGCAGATGTGGCACTTTTTAACAAGATTTTCCACGTCTGCGTCGATGTTGGGCCACCATACAGAACTTCTGGCTCTTGCTCGGCACTTTTCTATGCCGAAATGTCCTTCATGAAGTTGGACGAGGACTGACTTTCGGAATCTTTGAGGAATGAGGATCCTGGTTCCGCACATCAGGACGTCTCCGCCCATAGCAATGTCGGATCTGTGAATCCAATAGTCTTTAAGGTCGGCTCCTATATCTCGGCGACTTGGCCATCCAGTCGCACAAAATTTGCTGATACGTTGGCATTCCTTGTCCACTTTCTGCTCAGCAGAGATTTGCTTAAGGCTTGGCGGAGTCACCGGCAGAGATGACGTCACGTGGTCTACGAAGCCTCGGATCTCCTCGGCGAGCTCCGTCGTTCCAGGCCGTTGAACTGGAGACCTAGACAGGGCGTCAGCCGCGGTGAGATCCTTTCCTGGAACGTAGGAAATGGTATAGGTGTATCTCATGAGACGCATGCGCATCCTCTGGAGCCGTGGCGTTAAGTCGTCGAGTGTTTTGGATCCGAAAATTGAAACCAGGGGTTTGTGGTCAGTTTCGAGTTGGAAACTTCTCCCAATCAGGAAGTCTCGGAACTTTTCACATGCCCAAACTAGGGCGAGGCCTTCCTTTTCAATTTGCGCGTAGCGGCGCTCGGTGTCGGTAAGGACTCTGGATGCATACGCGACGACCTTGAAGTGTCCGTTTTCCTGCTTTTGTCTCAGGACGGCACCAAGGCCGTACGACGACGCGTCAGCCGTGAGAACTGTCTGTTTGTTGGGGTCGTAGATGCCGAGTACAGGATCCGATGACAGGAGAGCCTTCCACTTTTTGAAGGCTTCTTCTTGGGGGCTTTCCCAGACGAAGTTCTGCTTCGACGACATCATTGACGACAATGGCCGCAACACTTCGGCCATGTTGGGCACAAATCTTGCTAGATATGTTGCCATCCCCATCACGCGCCTCAGCCCTTTTTTAGAGGTAGGGTGGGGCATCTCGGCAATAGCACGAAGTTTTTCCCTGTCGGGCCGCACCTCGTCGTTTTCAAGGATGTGCCCCAAAAACGATATGCTGCGCTTGCTGAACTCGCATTTGTCCTTGTTCAGGGTAACTCCGGCTGCTCTGAGACGATCCATCACTAGTCGTAGTCGTTGGTCGTGCTGCTGTCTTGTCGACCCCCAGATGAGTACATCATCCATATGGCAGACGACTCCATCCAGACCTTCCAGGATCTGAGCCATGCGTCGCTGGAAGTGTTCGGGGGCGGAAGAGATGCCAAACGGCAAACGGTTAAAGCAGAAGCGTCCGAATGGCGTGATGAACGTAGTCAGGAGCTTGCTGTTTTCGCTGATTGGGATTTGCCAGAACCCAGAATTTGCGTCTATCTTGGAGAACATTTTTGCACCTTGTAGCATACCCAGAGTGTGTTCCACGGCAGGTATTGGATGCCATTCTCGCAGTATGTACCTGTTTAGTTCTGTGAAGTCCACGCAAATGCGGAGTGCCCCAGATGATTTTGGCACAACTACCATTGGCGCGCACCAAGATGTTGGCTCCGTTACTGGTGATATCACTCCTTCGTTCTGCATGCGTCGAAGTTCCTGCTTTGTTTTCTCGTACAACGGCAGGGGTACCCTCCGAGGAGACGTCAGCGCGAAAGGCTTAGCTTCTGGCTGTAGCTTGACGTCGTATTCATCTTTCAAGGTTCCTAGACCTTGGAAGAGGTCAGGGTACTCGGATTCGACGTTTCCTTTTTCGATAACGCCGATGCGTGCAGCGAGTTCAGTTAGAACATCAAGCTTCTCGATGGCAGGCTTGCCTAGAAGTGGTGACTTCAGGCTCTGAAGTACGTAAACTTCTTCAATGCTTGTTCGTCCGTTGAAAGTCATGTGCATCTGGGCCGTGCCGACAACGATAAGTGGCTTACCGTTGGGGCCGTCGAGGGGCCGTTTCGCTGGCTGGAGCTGTACACCTTCGAACAGATGGCGGAAAAGGCCTTCTGGAAGCACTGTTTCATCCGCTCCTGTGTCGGCTTTGAATACAACTTCCTTGTTATTGACGACCACTGTGACGTCCCAGTTTGAAGACCTTCCGTGGCTTGTGAGACCCAGGAAGCCTGGTTCTTGCTCTTGAACGCTGCGTACAGCTGGCGCCGACCGACAGACGGTGGCGAAGTGTCCTTTCTTTGAGCACTGTCTGCAAGTAGCGTCTTTTGCCGGACATGCATTCTTTGAATGTCGTTCGCGACCACACCAGCCGCAAGAGCTTGTCTGGTTCTTGCCTTTTGGGACCTTTGGCAGTCGTTGACGGTAGAGGGCTCGATGCACCAGCGGGGCTTTTTGCGAGGGTCTTCCGTGAGGACGGTCGATGTTTCCCGGTCCGCACGTTGTCTATTGTGACTTCGCTTAATGGCTCCTTGTGCATTACTGCTTGTTGCAGATGGACGGCCTCGTGTTGGCGTGCCACAGTCAATGCTTTCGTATAACTTAGATCCGCATCGAGCTGCAGTTTTTCAGAAACTTTCCTGTCTTTGAGGCCAACGACGAGCCTATCTCGGATTAGCTCCTCTCGAAGGACTCCGTAGTTGCAGGTCTCTGCCAGAGCATGTAAAGCCGTAACGAAATCTTCGACGGACTCACCGTCCTGCTGAATTCGTGTGTTGAAACGTGCCCTTTCAAAGATAATGTTCCGACGGGGAATGAAGTAGGCGTCGAACTTGCTCAGGACTAGATCGAACTTCTTCTGTTCAGCATCGCTGAGCTTGAACGTGTTGAACACCTCTTCAGCCTGTGTACCCATCAGGTAAACTAGTGTGTCGACTTGGCTGGCTTCTGGCCTGTCGCTCAGTCCCGATGCCGTGTGGTAGCGAAGAAATCGTTTCTTCCACGTAGGCCAATCATTGGGATTCGCGAAGGCAAACGGCTCCGGCGGCGTAATCTGGAACGACGTCATGGTCACGGGCGTTTTGTATCCCAGCTGCGGACCTGAAGCTTGGCTGTGGCCGGGTGTATCGGCGCTGTCAGCATTTGACGAATCAGGAACTCCAGCTTGAGACGTTGCCATTGCTGACCTTGGACGTTCGCAGGTTACCGGGAGGATACATCATCATCAGGCTGGCTCACTTCTGACACCATGTTTTATTCTGCGGGGCGCAGAATGAAAGAGACATAGTCGCTGTGGACTAGCAGGACAAAAGGGTTTATCTTACACTAAGGTCAGCAACGTATGTACAAAAAGAACACCAACCAGTCCGCCATGCCAAGCCATGCACAAGCCCGCGAGAGTCTCACCGCGCGTGAACAACCTCGACGTCTTTTTCTTACGCGCGTGAACTCGGGTTCATGAAAATCAGCATTGCCAAACATTCGGGTAACGGCTCATGTCGATTAAATGTGATAATAGCCCAACTCTAACAATACCTGAAGCTCAGCCCAAGCGTCTGCTTTCCAAACCCTAGCGCATGAGTATGATGAACACTGATGGTAAATAATTAGCGTCAGATCACGTGGCCGCTTGTACCAATGTCGAGTTGAGGAGGGGATTGACAGCTGTCTCTTTTCTTTAATTTTTCTGAATCTGCTATTGCGCGGAGGGGAAAACTAATGGAGGTTTTCGCAAGCTATCAACGTCAGGGGTTACTTCTTAACAGTATTTACTGAAAACACAAAAAAATGTTGCACGACCAATTTTACATCATTGAAGCACCCAAACATTTTTTTTTTGTTGTGGCTGAACTGCATCCGAAAGATGTCCTCGACAATAGAAGTACTGAAATGACTAACTGCGACTTATTAATAT
>JAZHYW010006732.1:0-45546 GCA_037355805.1 Ixodes ricinus
TTTCGCTGAGTCCGCGGCGGCGAATGGGCGTCCACACCCACACCCTGTCTCCGGGTTGGAACTCCACGTCGCGGCGACGAAGGTTGTACCGGCCAGCGTCCACACGTTGCTGGTCCTTTATTCGAAGACGGGCTAGCTGGCGTACTTCTTCTGCTCGTTGGGTGACCAGCTGGGCGTCGTCGGTGCTGTCGTCCGTCGGGTCGTGGGGCAGCATGGCGTCGAGCATCGTCGTCACCTTTCTGCCGTGCACCAGCTGAAAAGGTGTAATGCCGGTAGTCTCTTGAATCGCCGTGTTATACGCAAACGTGACGTAGGGCAACACTTCATCCCACGTCTTGTGTTCCACGTCCACGTACATCGAAATCATGTCGGCGATGGTCTTGTTTAGTCGCTCCGTCAGCCCGTTGGTCTGCGGGTGGTATGCCGTGGTCCGGCGGTGGTCGGTGTGGCTCAGGCGGAGTATCTCTTGTGTCAGTTGCGCCATGAACGAGGATCCTCGGTCCGTAATCAGGACTTGGGGAGCGCCGTGTCGGAGGACGATAGACTCCACGAAGAACTTGGCTACTTCCACGGCGGTCCCCGACGGGAGTGCTTTTGTCTCGGCGTACTTGGTGAGATAATCAGTTGCCACGATTATCCAACGGTTTCCCTGCGTCGACGGCGGAAATGGTCCGAGAAGATCCATTCCAATCTGCTGGAATGGTGCAGTCGGGGGCGATATCGGTTGCAGGAGACCTGCCGGCTTCGTCGGTGGTTTCTTGCGTCGTTGGCATTCGTGACACGAACGGACGTAGAGGTGGACAGTCTTCGGGAGCTTGGGCCAGTAGTATTTCTCTCGGATCCGTGCAAGAGTCCTACTATAGCCGAGGTGACCAGATGTTGGGTCGTCGTGGCAGGCTTGGAAGACCTCTTCTCGAAGACTAGCAGGAATCACCAGGAGCCACGTCGAGTTGCTGTCCCCGAAGTTTTCTTTGTAGAGGATACCTCTCCGGACAGCGAATCTTGGCAGATCACGTGAGAAGGCTCGGGGTATCGTACCCCCTCGTCCCTCCAAGTGTTCGATCAGTGCACGTAACTCCGGATCGTCCCGCTGGAGCGCTGCCATACCTTGAATGCTCACCGCGCCGAGAAAGTGGTCGTCGTCGTCGCCGTCGTCTTTGGCACATCCGGTAGCTGACTCGACAGGGGCTCTGGACAGGCAGTCGGCGTCGCTGTGTTTTTGGCCTGACTTGTAGACCACGGTCACGTCGTACTCTTGCAGTCGTAGGCTCCACCGAGCGAGGCGTCCCGATGGATCCTTCAGGCTCGCTAACCAACACAACGCGTGGTGGTCGGTGACCACCCGAAATGGGCTCCCGTACAAGTACGGGCGGAATTTCGTGATGGCCCAGACGACGGCCAGACATTCCTTCTCGGTTGTCGAGTAGTTGCGTTCCGCGTTCGACAGCGTCCGGCTAGCGTATGCGATCACGCGCTCCGCACCGTCTTGTCGTTGGACCAGTACCGCTCCGGAGACCTGTATTACTGGCGTCCGTGTGAACTTCCGTTTCGGCTGATTGGTCGAAGTGGCCGAGAATCGGTGGTGACTGGAGCCGTCGCTTCAGTTCGTCGAATGCCTGTTGTTGTTCTTCACCCCATTCGAAGTTCACGGCGTCTTTCGTAAGGTGCGTGAGCGGCGCAGAAAGCTTGGCAAAATCCTGAACGAATCGCCGGTAGTATGCGCAAAGTCCAAGGAATCTTCGGACGGCCTTTTTGTCGGTGGGCGGTGGAAAGGCCGCTACGGCGCGAGTTTTCTCAGGGTCCGGACTTACACCTTCATTGCTCACAACGTGGCCCAGGAACTTCAGTTCGCCGTAGGCAAACCGGCACTTCGTCGGCTTGAGGGTTAGTCCTGCGGTCCTGATTGCCTCAAAACGGCCCGAAGGCGTCGCAAATGCTCGTCGAAGTTGGCCGAGAATACCACGACGTCGTCGAGGTAAACGAGACATGTCTGCCACTTGAGGCCCGCCAGGACGGTGTCCATGACACGTTGGAACGTTGCCGGCGCTGTGCAGAGTCCGAAGGGCATCACCTTGAACTCATACAGTCCGTCGGGCGTGACGAAGGCAGTCTTTTCTCGGTCCCGTTCGTCGACTTCGATCTGCCAGTAGCCACTCTTAAGGTCCATCGACGAAAAGTACCGTGAGTGGCGCAGCCGGTCCAGCGTGTCGTCGATGCGGGGGAGCGGATACACGTCTTTCTTCGTCACCGCGTTGAGCCGCCGGTAGTCAACGCAGAATCGAAGCGTTCCGTCCTTCTTCTTCACCAGTACGACCGGAGAGGCCCACGGGCTGCTCGAAGGCTGAATAATGTCGTCGTTCAGCATCTCTTGCACCTGTTCGTGAATGGCCTCTCGTTCCTTTGGGGAGACCCGGTACGGCGGCCGATGCACAGGGAGCGCGTCCTCGTTGGTAATGATGCGGTGTTTAGCAACTGTTGTCTGGCGCACCCTCGACGTCGTCGCAAAGCAGTCGCCGAACTCGGCGAGGAGGTCTCCGAGCTGTCGTCGTTCCGTGGCGCTGAGCTTGGGGTTAACGTCGAGCTGCGGCGGCGGTGTACTGTGCGGCTGACACGGCGAGGGCTCTTCGGAGATCGCGGCGATTTCGGCGTCGGCCCGGAGTTCTTCGACGTGTCCTACAGCGGCACCTTTCGTGAGGTGCTGCGCCTCCGGTCGAAAGTTCGTCACGAGGACCACAGAACGTCCATCCTGCAGCTCCGCTATGCCCCTTGCGACGCCTATTCCTCTTCCGAGAAGCAGTTGGACATTGCCTTCTAGAAGGACTTTCCCGTGGGCAACTGCATCGGTCACGACGGGCACAAGAACACTCGACCGTGGCGGCAGGTTCACGTGGTCCGCAATGACTCGGACGGTGGCTGGCGTCGTTTTGGGTCTCTCCGGAGGTAGAACGGGCTTTCGCAGCGTCAACCTGTTTGCGCCAAGGTCGATCACGGCACCGTACTCACAGAGGAAGTCCATGCCAAGGATGACGTCTCTCGAACAGTCCTTGAGGACGACGAATTTCACGGGGCAGGTTTCTCCGTGGATGTTCACGCGCGCAGTACACCTTCCCACTGGTGTGATGAGATGTCCGCCGGCGGTTCGTATTTTCGGGCCATCCCACGGCGTCATCACTTTCCGAAGGCGGCGAGAGAGCTTCCCACTTAAAACGGAATAGTCTGCTCCGGTGTCGACGAGTGCCTTCGCGTCGTGGCCGTCGATGGTAACGTCGAGGTTATTCGACACCGTCGTAGAACCGTCGTTCCTATGCGTCTCGTCGCTGGTGTGGGAGCCCTCCGGCGTTTGTGGAGGATATTGGCGCTGTTCGTCATCGGCAATACCACCTCCCGGTATTGCCGCACTCAGTTTTCCCGGCGAGGCAATGGGGACAGGCTTTCTCGGCGGGACCTACGATGAGGCGATGCAGGGCGTTGTGGTGACGGCGATCGGAAACCGCGGCGGGGAGACGGTCCCGGGGATGGCGACCGGCGGAGGTATTCGTCGATGTCCCGGGGTCGCTCGCCGTAGCGTGGTCGCGGGTCGTCGGGGTGGAAACCGCGTAGCCCCAGCTGTCGGTACGGGCAACGACGGTAGACATGGTTGGCTTCCCCGCAGTGGTAACAAAGCGGGCGTCGGTCAGCCGTTCGCCAAACGTCGGTCTTTCGCGGCGTGGGTCGCTCTGGTCGGACGTGCTGCCGTTCTTCGCGTCGTTGGGAGTACTGCGGCGCTGGAGGTTCACGACGTGGTGGCGCCGCAGCTTGGCGGGGAGCTTGCGGCTGTCGTCTGGCTATGGCGGCGTAGCTCACCGTTGGTTGTTCCGGTGGTGGCAGGTCGACGGGAGACTCCGGCTGGACGGCTCGCTGCACCTCCTCGCGCACGATCTCGGCGACTGACAGCGACGCCGGACGCTCAGCAGCGGGGAGCAGCTTTCGGAGCTCCTCACGGACGACGTCTCGGATGATCTCGCGAAGCTCGTCGGCACCAGTGCTGAACTCTGAGCGTGCCGATGCCAGAGTCGAGACGTCGCTGAGCCGATGGTAGTGGCGCGCTCGGGCCATTAACGCCCGCTCGATGTTTGTTGCTTCGGCAACAAATTCTTCGACGGTCGTCGGGGGGTTGCGAATAAGTCCGCCGAAGATTTCGCTTTTCACGCCTCTCATAAGGAAGCGTAACTTCTTCTCGTCGGTGGCTTGCGGGTCGGCGCGGCTGCTTAGGCGGAGGATGTCTTCAACGAAACTGGTGACCGTTTCGTTGGGGCCTTGAGTCCTCGCCTGGAGAAGGTCTTCGGCCCGCTGCCTGCGATGCTGATTCATGAACGCCCGCTTCAGCTCGGTGACGCAGGCGTCCCACGACGTGAGCGCAGCCTCGTGGTTCTCGAACCAGTGCCTCGCAGTACCCTCCAACGAAAAGTAGAGGTTCTGCAGGTACTGCTCGGCGGTCCATCCGTTATGGCGTGCCACGCGCTCGTAGTGTTGGATCCAGTCCTCGACGTCCTCGTGGATCTCCCCGTGGAAAGGCGTCGGAGTCCGAGGGGCGACGGGCAGGTAAACGACGGGGGCTGCTACTGTGGTCTGCGCCGTCGAGGAAGCCATCGTCGTTGTCACTTGCCTTGTCCTCGCCGGGAGAGGTCCGAGTTCAGGAGCTTGCCCTTGAAGACGGCGGCTGGCACGATGCTCCGAGTCTTCAACGGAAGGTCGTCGGGAAATGGGGCTTGCTGAACGAGTTCTTGTAGGGGTACGCTGCACGGGTTTCATACCCCGCACCTCCACCAGAAATGTCACGAACGGAGGTGACACGAAGACGAGCAGTGAACTCAAAAATAACGGTTTAATAGGCGAACTTGTGCCAACCAAAAATAAGTAAAGAACGAAAGAGCGTCGATGCAGCAGAAACGCAGGCGGCGGTTCGGCGGCGACAACAGAGAGCACGAGCCAGACTGCTTCGACACGGTCGCGGGTAGCTGCTTATCTACCGTGCGTCACTATCTCGAAAGTTCCGCGAAGGAAGTTCGAGCGTCGCGCGCTCGGGGCGAGGATGAACTGGCACTTTCGAGAACAACAAAGCAAGGGGAAAGTTACAACTAGTGCGAGAATGAATGGGAATCTTCTAGAAGACCGTGACCGAGCGTTGCTTTCTCGGCTCTGCGGGCGGCAATATACACACTACAGAAAGTGCGTAAAAAGGAAAGAAAAGAAGGGAGAAAACATGTATCACATTATGACGAGGATGCCAGCTGCATTCCATACATTCTGGCAAGCTCTCGTGACTCGGCCCCGTTTGACGGCAGTGGGCTGCGCACACTAAGCGTAATTGTCAGTTGTCAGTCAATGTTTCAACTACATCGTTGCATCAATGGAAAGGTCAAATGAAAATCACGTTATCCAGAATGCACCGCATCATTTGTCACTTGCGCAGTGGACTGCGTAAATTATTGGTCGATCTTCTGTTCTTGAGGCAGATAATATTGAAGAGAACCACACTCGCAAAAGCTCACAAACGCACAGTTACCGTGTCTCCTACTCCACACCTCGCCATAACCGCTGGATGTACTAAACTATGCGATGATAACCGCGCGACTGCGCGGCGTCCATTTGCGATCCATGGCCCCGTCGCGTTCGTGCGCGTGCGCAGACATTTGCCAAATTTTTGCCGATAGTCTTTGCCGAACTTTCCTTCAAAATTTCGGCATGTGCGGAACTTTGCCGAATCTGAAGTTCGGCAGATTCGGTCCATCACTAACTTTTACGGCGTGTGTGTGTGTAGGCGTTATAAAAGAGGGGGGGGGGGAGGAGAGGGCCAATTGTGTATGCGCACCGGGCGCTTTGGTCACTGGCTCCTTTTACGGCGCAGGCGATAGACCCCCTAGCAACGACGCCCACGCTGGATTGGCTGCTCGGCAACGCGCGGAAACTTAAATTTTGGATTCGGACGGCGCGAGTATCACTCGAAGCGCGTTAACCCACCCCGCGCCTGCGTTCACGCCGCTTCGCGGCGACAGTGTGCGGCTGCTAATTACAAAACTATTAACCCACTTGCCCCCCTCCCCCCCCCCCCTCCCCGTACACGCTGCTTTGCGGCGTCCAGCCGGCAACCCAAGTTCCGCTGTCCCCCATGCACCTCCGTAAATAGAGTCACATACGATTTAGTTCAGCGATGTTTCGTCAACAACATTCGTTTTTTTTTTCAGTGTTAATCGTAAAAAAAGAAATGCCGTAAATATCGCCAAATGCCTCGACAAAACAAAATGTTCGAGGAAAAAACATAAAAGAAGTAAGCCCACACCATGGATAGAACCCGGGTCTGATACGTATGAGGGTGACATCTTACCACTAAGTTACGCTACCGCTTCGGAAACTCGCATTGTAACCGCTGCCTATGTTGACGGCGGCAGCTCCTATCTCCACGAACCAGCCAATCCGGCGTGAGCGCCATTGCTAGGGTTTGTATCGCCTGCGCGTTAAAAATAGGCCCCCGCGGGTTGGGGGCGGTGCCCTGGTATTCCTTGGGCGCCGCCGGCCAGTGTTTGCCCTGCCCAGTGGCGGCTGTTTCAGGGGGGCAAAACACATGCCTTGCCCCCCACTCTGAGAACTGGAGGGGCAAGTGCCCCCTTGCCCCCCGGTTGGTACGCCCATGGGTGCCCCAGTACAATGGAGGACTCCGTGGCCGTCCTTCCGTCTGGTTTCAATTAGAAGAGACCTCAAAGGGACCGCCAGTGTCGACAGCTTTGCTCCCTCCGACAAGGAGGGTGCGAGGCAACGCTTACATTTTGTTGCTCTAGCACAGTTTTTTACAAAGAGCTCACAAACACCAGCTCGTCTAAGGAGGGTAACTTTGTGACATCCCTGTTTTCTAGGGGTGTGCGAATAGTGATTTTTGAAACCGAATCAAATACGAATCGAATAGTTGTGGCGCCGAATCGAATACGAATACGAATCGAATAATTTTCGAATAGTTTCCGAATAGTAGGTAGACTGCTACTAAAGAAGAGCAAAGAGATTATAAAATTATTTTTATTGTTCCCAAAATGTTTTCTTTTAATTATTCGAAAATTCGATTATACCATTATGACTAGAGTTCAACAATATATAATTAAATAAAGACAAAAGCTACTGCAATATTAGAATACTAAACATAATATGATGGTTCATGCGGATGCTGAACATAAAATCACAGCTCGCTTGAGCCTGGTAGATCCTGAAGCATTGTACTAAGTAGGAACTTTACATTCTCTCTTTATTCCTCGTTGTAGCGGATATCCTTAAATCGGGGATCAAGGAAGGTGCCAAGGGCATGATGTGGCCGTGTGCTTACGTCCAGGGACCTTGTTTTCACTGATCTGAGAAGATTTTGGGAACACGTATTGTCTTGTTCCACATGCGCCCTCAAAAGCAACATCTTCTCACATTGAACATGTGGAACAACCATGGAAAGTGTTCGGAAAACCTCGACGACAAGCAACTGTTGTGGCTTCTTCAATTGGTTGCAAGGGAGCAGCCGAAAACTTTCGACACTCTACTGCACTTTCTCTTCGAACAACTTCCTGCTTCAACCACTTCTACTTCGCTCATAGACAGCGGCGGTATCATTGCAACAATTCTAAAACGTCTCCACGACAAGCTTTTCGAAAGCGTGCACGAGTATCTCGTGCGAAAGCGGTCGCTAAAGGCTGAACCGCATGTAAGCGATTCAGCGAGCGACAAGATGAGCGACAGCGACGAGAGTCACCAGCGAGCGAGGATTTCTCACTGTAGCTCGTCACGTCGCTCGGTGTTTGGATTTCTATAAAACGTCCTCATCGCCCTGGTCTCTTGCTCATGCCACTTTCAAGCGGCTTGCCTCATCGCTCGACTGACCGAGCGACAGCAAAGCGGGTTGACGTCGCCTGTCTCGTCTCTCGACAAATCGCTTACATGCGGGTTATACCTATGGGTTATACTTAGCACAGTGGCCCCTAATGGAGGCAACAGCAACACACGTATAGAGAGAAACTGCTGTTGCCAATGATGACAGTCATTGTCTGGGATAAGAGTTTACGTATTTCAATCTTGAGGGCTCGTAGTGCAGGCGTGCCAGCGCGTTCTGGGACGCCTGGGAAGGGAACCTTGCGGCGCGACGCCGTAACGACTATTCGGAAATTATTCGAAAAATATTCGAATCTTTTGAAATTTATTATTCGATTCGATTAACGAATCGAATAGGATAATGTTCGATTCATTATTCGAAAATGGCGAATATTCGCACATCCCTACTGTTTTCTCGATGAAAAAAAAAAAGGGGGTGGGGGATGGTGGGGGTGGGGGGAATGGCACGACGTCAGAAAGCCAGGGCCCAGAGGCTCCTGCGAGTTTTGTTCCATTTTTAGGTCTGAGCTATTCCTAACTAAAACCGACTAGCATTTTTTTCCCAAAATTTCCGGGGACCAGAATGGGGCCACCCGGGGCCCTGGGCTGCAGCCCCCTCAGCCCGTACCTTCATTCGGCCCTGGGGAGAGGGAGGCCATGAGCAAAATGCACGGGGTGCTCAGCATATTGCCCAGCACCCCCTGGAAAGTGACAGCGAGGGCTCAAGCCCCCGTTGCACCCCCGGTTCCGGGGTCCCTGATTTAACCTCTATTGTAGCATACAGCCCTAATAACAGCACTTACTGTAGATGACATCCGGGTACTCGAGCTCTTCAAACTTCTTCATCGTCCTTTGACCCAGCCAGCTGAATTTGACGGCCACCTTTGGGGTCATCAGCTGTTCCAGTACACCACGTGTGTTATTGCCCACTGAAGAGCCTCCAACCCCTGCCAGCTGATTGATCTGCAATAAGCATTGCAGTTACTGAGCTCAAACAAGGCCTGTGGTTTAGCAACAAGACAATGAATAGAACAATGCCATAGAGCTCAACAATGCTATAGACTCACGAGTCTTTCCATTGGTAGCTTGGCATGTCTTTAATTTACTGTTAAAAGCCAGAAAGTCATTTACCTTGTCAAAAGGTCCTTTAAGGATTTCATCATTTCGCCTGTTCACTGCTGCATGGTGTTCCGGATTTTCCAAAATGGTGTTTAGTTGCATAGAATGCTAGCCTGATGGTGCGTAAAATATGAATGACTTGTTTGTCAAAATCTAGAAAGAAAGCAGATGCAACTCTATGTCCGTTTTAGCGAACAGCGAC
This sequence comes from Ixodes ricinus, assembly GCA_037355805.1. Classification (NCBI taxonomy): domain Eukaryota; kingdom Metazoa; phylum Arthropoda; class Arachnida; order Ixodida; family Ixodidae; genus Ixodes; species Ixodes ricinus. The sequence goes on from JAZHYW010006732.1 coordinate 9,200, forward strand.
ATCTGAGCGAATCGACGTTTTAGCGAAGAACGGGGGCACGTGTTAACCCACCCCCAGCGCTGTGCTTACGCTGCTTCGCGGCGACCGTCTGCAGCGACTCATTACAAAAATGTGAACCCACTTGGTCCACCCATGAACGCCGTTTCGCCAGTGATTTCTCTACTCACCCCCTAGGGGGGGTGTAAACACCCTTTTGTTTTTCTGAAGTCACCCCCTTAATTCGAAACGACTCCTTTATTCTCAATGCCCCTACCCCCTAAAAATTTAGACAACCCCCCAATTTCAACTTTTGGGAAACCCTGCGATTTCGCGGCGGCCGACTATTCGCTAAATTGTCATTCGGTGAAACTTGCGCGTTCGCTAAAACGCCATTTGATCTAGTGAGTGCCTCCAGAAATTCAAGAGGAGGGATCTGGTAGCCGGGAATTGCTACGCAGACGTTCCTCGAAACCAGCAGCCAAAAGGAAGTGGCAGTATTTGCCAGAGCCCATGTTTTTGATACGCATAGTTTTCCGAGGCGCTTCCAACAGCGCTCTTGCAGGGCTCAGATGTGCCGATAAACCTGAGTGACTGTGCAGAACGCCTCAAAGAGTGGTGCCAATTGTGTGGGGAGACAGGAGAGACGGGAGACACTCACTTGATCGAATGACGTTTTAGCAAACGCCAACGTTTCACCGAATGACACTTTAGCAAATAGTTGGCCACCGCAAAGCGGCGTTTACAGGTGGGCCAAGTGGGTTAACATTTTTGTAAGGAGCCACCGCAGACTGCCACCGCGAAGCGGCATAAGCGTAGCGCGGGGGTTTGGGCTTACACGCGCCCGTTATGCGCTAAAACGTTGATTCGCTCAAATGTCGCTGTTCGCTAAAACGTCATTCGCTCATGTGATATGGACCCGTGGGACACAGAATGATGAATTGCCCATTCTCGGAGTTTCCTTTTGAAACTCCAAGCAATCTTCCGAGTCTGAGCCTTCAACTGCGTCTGCGCCAGGGTGTAAGATAGACAGGTGGGGAAACGGCCCATAGTGGCCTACCGCAGCGCCGTGACCGGATTGTGTACTCGTCTGTTTGCGGGTGCCCCCGATTGGCGACAGATGGCGCTGCGGCGAGAAGAAAAAAAATCTCCGTCAGTTTAGCCGGTCGCCACCGGTCGCCCACCCGGAGTGAGAGTTCGCGGTGCTCCACATAGATGGCGCACAGAAAAGAGAAAGCCGAGGGCTACACAATCCGGTCGCTCATTTGGCTCTCGTTTCCCCACCTGTCTATCTTACACCCTGGTCTGCGCTTTCTACAAAGCGCAGGCTCTCAAGATGGCATTTTCTTCGGCGATGTTATTGCCATTTCGACAGGAGCGCTGGATACAATGCACATTTTTATACCATGAAATAATTTTAAGGTGACTTAGTTTGCACTTAAGTTTTTCTTTTTATTATGATTTTCAGTAAAAATATTTTTAAGAAAGTCTTAATTTCGTACTCATTCTGGTTTCGTTTTTGACCTATGGTTTTCACCTCCCGCCATGGAAACCGTTTAGACTATTGAGAATCATTCGGGAGAAGACTTTCTTGGTCTTCCTATATAAGGGAACCTGAAAACGTCCTCAAGACGTCTTTGAAAAGACCAGAATATCCCGACTAGTTCAGGACGTCCCGACGACGTCCTCGTAGGGATGAAGGCGTCTCGACCAGCAGAGGACGTCCTCAGGAGTGACAGGGCCCAAAGTAAAGGTGTCCGGCTTTCCCAAGGATGAAGCACTACGGAATGCTTGGATAAGCGCCGTCCCTCGAGAAGACCTCGTTATTTCGAAGGGGACGAACGTCGGAAATTCCCATTTTCGTCTAGGTGGCTTTGTTAGTTTGAACGGGATTCAAATTTCCGGCAGGGAAGAAGGAGGTAGCTACGTTTGCCGTTATTTTTGGACATTATCTTGTTTTGTATACACCCCCAACTGTCCTCTCTGTGACAGATTGAGGTGTAAAGTGAAAACAATTCTATACCAATGAGGAACAGAATGGCCAGCTAGATGGCGCAAGCTTTCACCGGTTACAACGGATGTAGCCGTATTTAGCCATCCACACAGAAGCGTTCACTGCGTTCACCTGTGTATGGTCGGTGCAACTGGGTCGGTGCTCGCTGCCCGCTGCCAGTAACTTTTGTGTTCACGGTTGTTTCTTATTACAAACTCGCAGTCGTAGTGTTCATGAGTGCCCCGGGCGTTTCCGTGGCGATACTGTTGAACCGAAGATGCCGTTGAAGTGCAGCGTGCCTGGGTGTCGTGGCAACTACTCGCGGGAAACCAAGGTGCGCGTCTTTAAGTTTCCCCGTGACCAAGAGTTGCGTGTCTTTAAGTTTCCCCGTGACCATGTTATTTTCCAGTGAAGAGACAAAATGCGCGCGCGTTTTCCCAGTGCACAGGATGCAAAATTCAGATGAGCACCGCAGAATTAGACTAGTTGCTGTCTGCTTCAATTTGCATCCCAAAGTCGCATAGACGCTGGCGACAGTTGAACCTTTAGCGTACATTACAAAAACTATATTTTGGACACCATAACTTACGTGAAATAAAGGTATTAAAAATATTGTTAGTGTTCTTCTGTTAGCGCCTAATATCCAAATATAATATTATATATTATTAAATAAAATGGTTGTTTTGCGTATTTTATAGGCGAGTATGCTATATGTTTCTCACGGGCAACCTCGCCAAACCGATCTTCTTTGCGTCAAGCGCCAATCCATCGAAACAAAGCTCGCGAGCGACAACAACCGCAGCACTTCGGTTGTGTCGTTGTGATTAGTCATATTTTGTTTTTCTTGCTTCCTGCTTTTTAAACGTGAAACGCCGCGGAATTCTTTCGGATCCCCTGCTCTCTCGTTTCTTTGGTAGGTTCTCTCTTCACGACGAAAGCGACCGAGCAAATCTTTCGCGCACAGCACGATTTGCGGCATCTCATTTTCTCGTGGCTGCATTTCAGCATGTATATAATAAATTGCTACCGGTCGCAGTACTGGAACAGATTGGTCGCTGTTACTTCACACAACAGCAAGATATTATCCGCTCCTGAGAAGAGCGATCGCGAAGCAAGCACATGAGCGCTTCGCGGACATATTGAATTGTGTCCCTGTCGCCGGCTCTCCACTAATCTCGTGCAGACTCGTTCTCGTGAAACCGACGCTATCACGCCGCTCTGCGCACGCGCTTCTGGCAATTTTCTTCAAATATCGCGCCTCCGCTATCTTCCGCAGCTTCGCTAACTCTCCGCTAGCAGCGCGCATGCGCAGTAGTGGCGCCGCTCCGGCGTATAGCGCAGCAGGATGGACGAAATAATCTACTAAAACTTTCAATTAACGCATCAAGCGCTTATAATTCACTTTCTTAAACGTCTTCACTTCATGCAGGAAAAAAACTTGTTTGGATGACTGCGTATACTATAAACATTTCATGGGCATGGTACCTCTTAACCAAAGTGCGGATCATCTGAAGAGATTCTACATATTTTTGTAAGCTGGTTCGCCAACACGAATGTTCTCTAAGACCTGACTCCCGGGGGATCTTTTAGTGATAATACTAATAAAAGGCTCCAAAACTCTCGGGGGTAAACTTTAATGTGGTATATTTCCGTTGCCTTTCAAAGGCGTGATGCTACCAGTTTTACTTTAAGAGAGGATATCGGAGCTGCCTTTGTATAGGGTGAATCAGTAAACGTGACCATTACCAATTTTCTTCGTTGCGCCTTCATAACCTTACTTGACTTGGTTCATATGCAGGGCGAATGGACGTGGAAGTTTTACCGACTACTTTCGGAAGGTATCGCCAATAAAGACACCGGAGGAAGGACGAGTAAAAATGTACAACAACGACAGGCCGCCCAACGCAACATCAGGCGGCCTGTATCCAAACCACTTGAAGATCTAGGACACTGTCCTCTTGCTTTTCGGAATATTAAAACAAGATTTGTAACCAATGTTGGGGGGACATCTTTAAGAGGAGACTATAAATATTTATAACTGTGCCCCAGTAGAGCGTGCAGAGTTCATTGTTTGTGTGAAAATGCTTGCTTGTTTTCATTACGTGTGTGCAGATTTGTCAGGCTCTGCATACTTTTGGCGAGGAGATGTTACTTGGCGCCACCTCGCGGGAACTTTCCTGTGACGTAGCGAGTGTGATTCGAGCGGTCGACGCGCCAAATAATTGGAGTGGTAATGTTAGTTCGCTTTGATGACAATTGATAACTCTTAATTTAATTTAAAAAGCACGTATGAAATATGTAGCAGATTCTTTTTTCCTACTGAATTACAGCGTGTAAGCCACTTTCAAGGGACGCAGTTTTTAAAATGTACAAAAGCAAGCCTCTTGGCATGGCAGCTTGCACCACGTACGTCATGGCGTCTCTGAATTTTTTCCTTTGAATTTGTTGAGACTACTGTACACAAATTTGATTTTGGCGTCACTAGACTAAAAGACGTGCCGTCATTTTAGCGGTTGCGCGACCCGGGCGTCCTGTTCTGTTGCCTCGCGCAGCACTGTTTCAGCTTATATGAAGCCTGACGCTACCGACGCTTCGTTCTGAATTCCCAGTTGCTGGCGAGAATTCATGTAATATCTTGATTGTCTTTTTTTTTAAGTGATTTTTTTTATCGAATTTGTGGCAAAGGAGTGTGCTTTATAATGCGACTTCTGCTCAGAAGAAAAGTTTAAATTTCCATAACTTTTTTTTTAATTACCGGGCTTGGTGACTTAAATTAGGGAATTCGTTAATTGGTTTTCACCAATTTTCATTAGGCCTGGATTATAATTTCAAAGTTGTCGCTGTGAACCGCAAGACCAACTGTAGACAAATATTTTATGGGTCCACAAAAGCAAACAAAAAATGGTCCTAATCCATAGAAAAGTATGTTTTTGGTATGTCGAAGTGTTACCGACTCACTAGATCATACAAGTATGCATCGGAAAGGTGGTTTCCCACGTTTTGTGTCGAACGGGCAAAGAAGCAGGCATTTTGTTGTCGAAACGACTCTAGGTACCACCCAAAGCATTTTCCGGACAGTTCCTCCAACTAAATATATTTGCAAAAAAAAATGAATGGCGTTTACAACTTTCTGTAACGCCGATTTAGAGCGCAGCTCTTGAGGAGGAGGAGGGGAGGGTAGTGAGGGGATGGTATACCCCTCCTCTTCATCCGTACCCTTTCCTCCTCCCCTCATCCTTCTTTTACGCGCGAAACGCGCGTCGTCACGCGACGTTTCTGCGCGGTGCCGAAACGTCCGGGCGGTGCATTATGGGAAACTTCCCATAATGCACCGCGGCGACGTTTCGGCGTGGTGACGTTTCGGCACCGTGCCGAAACGTCCGCGCGGTGCATTATCGGAAACGTCTCATAGTGCACCGCCCGGACGTTTTGGTACGGTGACGTTTCGGCACCATGCCGAAACGTCACGGCGATGTGCATTATGGGACGTTTCCCTGCACCGCACGGTTACGCCAACGGCGACGGCGACGCCAACGACGACTTCTACGCCGCTCAAGCCGGAAACGGGCGCCTAAGAGCTGCGCTCCAATAAACTTGGTATTAATAAGATGCAGCACTCATAGAACAGAGTGGAAAGCAACAGGGTACGCAAAGTAGCTTTAAATAGAAGTATTCACCGCACACGCGATAGATTTTCTAGTTCGGCTTCCCTTTTACGGCTTCGTGAGCTATTCCTTCCACAGTTTGTGCTCGTTCGAATGACATAAAATACACTCTGTTTCCAATGGTAGGTGGGGCACTTAGGTAAAACTCTAGATATTCTACGTTTATTGTCAATCGATTCAGTACTGCGGTGGAGAACCGTATATAATCATCCCGGAGCTTGCACATTTCAGCACCAGATGTAATTGCTTACCACGGGTATGCCGGGGTAAGCAATTCAAAAAGCTATAATAAATTATCATGCCACATATTACATGCCATTACAAAAACGCGTGGAACATGCGTGAAAAACGTGTACAACACATGAAGGCGACCGGACGAGCCGACAAATCTGCGGCGACGTCTGACCTCCCTCTTACTCGCTACGTCACAAACGATGATGATAACTAGAGAAGCGCCCCATTTACGCGTACTTCGCGCATGCCGACAATAGGGTGTTTCCACGTCAGTTCATACGGTGATGGAACAAATCTTATTTTTTTTATATTTATGTATTATATATATATATGCTGATCATCCTAAGCCATGTGCTTAGGATGATCACTCTTCTGAATGTGAAGACCGTAGCCAATTTTGTTCTGGAGACATAAACATTTGAAGCTGGAGGCATGGAGATTTCCAAGGTCTCACTGTGGTAATTTGCACAGCCGTCGATTTCATACCGAAACATGCACGTAGTAATATTTTCATTTGTATTTTTTAAAGGGTTTATATGTTTACAAAATTTTAAAAAATCAAAATAAAATATTCTTGTCAACAAAAAGCTGCAGAAACACATCAAGTTTTGAAACACGTTACGTTTTAGAGGCAGATGCACAAAAATATTTTACAACGAAATATTTTATATAAAAACGTGAAGATATATCCAAAATTCTACGAATATGCAACGCGGTAATTTTAATACGGACATTTTTTTAAAGGGGGTGAGAGTTAGGCAAGTTCTGGTTTCAACATGAATTTATTAGGCTCGGCCGACATTGAATGAGGGAATAATCGTCACGGTAACTTGAATAATTAACTTAACGGCTGTCGCCTTGTGCCAAATCGTAAGGCTGCAGGAAACTTGTCAAGCAAATTTTATTTTACTATTTGCACCTGCAGCCTATATCAGCTCTTGATGTGAAATAAATTGTGATTGATATATTGATTATTAATTAATCATTTAAATATTTTATTGGTTGATTTGGTAATTGGTTTTATAGGGCATGTTGGAATTGCAGACGGCAATTGCTATCACAAGCCACACCAATGGACCTTTTTCAGAGTTTGGCCACGATCGTGGCGCGCCCTCGCGGGAATCGCTCGAAACAGTATTGAAGGCTCCGGTACCGTCGCTCCGTGGTCCGCGCCAGCGCCAGGCCAGTCGTCGCTTCGCGTGCATCTTTACTTCGAAATGGCTGAGGACGACCCTCGAGGATTAACGAAAGCTACTGTCTACAATACAGACCACCTTGTTCGTTTTTATACCTTCAAAGATGGATAGACCGCCGACGCCGCATCGGTTCCTACCGTCGACTCAGAGTCACTTGATCGTCACTTCGGTGTGGCGTCGTGCAAGCAACTGAAAAAAGGGTCGGCTTTCAAAGCAGAGTGTTTCGCAAGGAAAGTGATGATGACGAGTTTCGATCCCGACTCAATCATTTACCTTGTGCGGAGCTTGGGAGCTCCGTTTATGAGGCCCGGCCACTACAGACAGCTGATTTCGCACTCATTGAGCGCCTAACTTATTCAAGCTTATTGCGTTCAGTCACTTCGCCGTCCTTTGAATACCGCGCGAGCGCACGGGGCATCGCCGTACCCGGGAACGGGTAAACAAACTCCTGACGGCGTGAAATCCGGGCGATCTTGATATCGCGAAGGCTCGCTTGCACCGTCAAAAAGTAAGGAACGGTATGGTAAAAACAATCTCGCTTTGAATTCAGCACGTTTACGAACCTCCAACGAAGTGGGCCATGCAAACAGGGGTGTTCGCGGTTGGTTGCCAAGTCGTTCCGTCAGGGTTCCGTCTCCTTAGGGCTTGAATCCATTTCGCCCGCTTTAAATGTTTCGCCAGTGACCAATCTTTTTTTTCTTTTTCCAGTTTTAACGTGGCATGACGCGAATGTGTATAGCGCACGTCCGAAGAACGGAAAGCTTTATCCATTTATTCTTTACTCGAGTATCGGGTACGTTATGATTACGTTGTACAACCTATCGTGAACACTTACTGTATTTTAGTTAAAAGCAGAATGTCCCGCCGTCACGTTGAGGACCTGGTCACCTGACACGGAGGATTCGCGTCATAGGCTTCTGAAAGGGGGAGGTGCTTTGAAAGCGAGGCAAAAAGGGTAGGGTGTTTGACATCAGGTGCTTTCGTGCACCACCCGCAAAAGGCTGCTGAAACTCTATAAAATGTTGCATTTCAACCATTTTTGCTGCTATTTGTGCAACTAAACAGCTGCGCAGTGGTGAGGCATGACGACTATGAAGCCAAGCCGCGAGAATAGCGTAGGGAGTGAAGCCGAACCAGCACTGTCTGAACGACTGAGCGGACGAGAGAGCCACCAAAAATGGCGCCTTTCCCTTTCCTACCCTCTCTTAGAGTTGGCGCATGCGTCCAGCGATCTCTGAAAAAGATCAATTGAAAGAATTCGCGAAAAGGCAATGGGCTTTGAGATATTAATCGATCAATTTTGCGTTCTATCGCTTGATTTAAAAACTGCGCGCGAAAAGAGCGCATTATACCCTCTACAAAATAACGCTTGAAAGATTGACGTTGTTGTTTCAATCATGTCGTCACTATCTCGGCAGAGTATCTTTGTTGGATGCGCCGACGACACCAGTGACGACCGGACCTAGACGACTACTTCACCATTCGAAGCCTCATTATGGGCATGGCTTGATGTGCTCTTTCTGCGCGCCATTTTTTAAATCAAGCAAAGAAACGCGAAAATGGATCTGTTAACATATATAAAACCCTAGCATTTCGAAAATCCTTCAGATTTGTTTGGCCTTTAAGAGTCCTGGTCATCAATACTGCAATTTCTACATAACCATTAAAACCAATATGTAAATTTTAAAGAATTAAATAACTTGGCGTAAAAATAACTTCCACAACTAATGTTCGCCAATCCTGATGATTATATGGTGAAGAAGGTACTTGTCCAGCTGTCGCCGCCTTTTCTATAAATATGTAGAATCAAATACCCTGTATAAAAAAGATATGCTTAGCCATGATTGTGGTTTCCTTTATAAAAGGGCGCTGCAACGATATTTTAATGGAACGTTTTTGCTTTTACACCAGTTTACATGCACGAGTGGGGCCCAAGTATACTCGCACGCAACGCCATTGACCAAGCGACCTCTTTGTCACGGTGTAATTTCAAGGATAAAAGAGAGCGTAGTACTTCAGATCCCTACTGAAAAAAAATTATATGAATTTATTTCTGATATGGTTACTGGACACCTTTTTTCATATCAGAACTTATTATTTCATATCAGTTTCATATGCCGCATATCAGTTACACTAGGCTAGGTGGCGCTAGGTACCACCCAATTCATGTGCTACAAAAATATTATTTTTATTTACTCACGCCACCATCTAGATACATTACGCATTCCACTAGCATCAGCTGGATATATACATTGAGCGTATACATACACGGCACAACAAACATGAATACAACAGCACACCCAACAACTACTTCTGAGCTCTGCGTTTCCGCCTTTTATAGAGGTCGTTTTGTAAGTACGAGTTTTTCGGTGACCACCTAAGCAATAAATAATATTCTCAGCATGTTCGATTTTTTCAGTAACGTCATACCTCTAAGAGTATTTTGAACGGCCCAGGGGATGAATCTCTTAATAAAATGTAAACGCTCATGCCGTAATTTTTGAAAGCCAGTAAATCCAGCCGCTCCACTGCGGCAATCGTATACTGAAAAACATTATATGAAATTATTTCTGATATGTTTATTGGACACATTCATATCAGTTGGCATATGCTGCATATCAGTTCTTATATGCCACATATCAGTTTTTTACTATTTCATATCAGTTTCATATACCGCATATCAGTTTCTGGGTATTTCATATCAGTTTCAATGTCGCATATCAGTTTTTGGATATTTCATATCAGTTCTTATATAGATTCATATAATTTTTTTCAGTAGGGATTCGCCTTCGCAAAACTTGAGCAGGTAGCGTGGGGGTCGCAGGGTCGGCATAGTCCCCAGGTGACGATATTTGAATGCGGCTCATAGATTGAACGCGAGCATTGCATAAACACTCGACTTTAGCTCGTAATAATCAATAGCTAGACAAGCATTTGGGTAGCTGCCCGTGTCTAAAGGCCGGTTCAGACACTTGCGGTTGAATCCGTTTGACTGCGTTGCGGCGAGAACCGAAAGCGAGTCACCGGCACATCTGTGCTTCGTATGAAGCGTGGAATCGAATTCAAGGAATCTTCCTGGCACGCGATATAAGCAGCAGGGATGTCCTGGCGTCTCGCTGCCGCAACGCAGTCAAACGCAGTCAAACGCAACTGTGTGAACTGGGCTTAATCCCGGCAATAACGACAATAGCCGATACCTAACAATTTTTGGAACACGGCGCGTGTCCTGTGCTTTGCCAATCTCAGCGCGTGACTATGATCAACATTGGCGGCATACAGCGACGAAAATTTTGGGTATATATCGCCGCCTGGTGGAGTGTTTTCACGGCCCAGAAGTGAGGACACTTCAACTTCCTCTGCTGGTACAAGCACATGCAATGCCATGCTCTCACGCACTATGAAAATTAAAACATAACCGCGTGGGAAGCACGTGCACTTCCCATAGTGAGGTATAGTGAGGAAAATAGAAGCGCCCCTAGCGAGCTTCTCACCGCAAATCATCAGCTCCAGATTACGTGGCCACTTTTTCTCGCTGCGAGTACAGTCTCTGACACTGTACTGCGAGTTAAAGAGGTTGAGGGGAATCGGTGGCTGCGAGTAGGCTATAGCACACCAGCTCGGAGCACGTGGAGACGACAGCTCGATGCTGCAGAACGCAGGGGCTCCGCTAGCGTCCATCGCATGCGCTGCGTGCTGTAGAAGGCACAGTACAGGCGCCAGCACGCTTCAGGATTTGCCTTCCATTGAGCACGTCGCGGAAGGCAAGCGAAACCTGAAAGCTGTAGCCCACGCCTATGCTCTGAGCACGTGGCAGCGCACAAGCTCGAGCTGCAGAACCAGAGTCTAGGTTAAATCCTCACCCCTGCCCGCTTCAATCTGGATGAGCGTCGTACCGGCGTGCGGTCTGTATCACTACTGCGTAATGCACGTTAAAGATCCCAGGCTAGGGGTTGTACTGCACTAGGCTTAATTTCTCATCTACAGCGAATGACTCGTCTCAACTGTGAAATGGCTGACCAACTACACGCTGTCTAAATATCCACACAACCCCAATTATTGAAGAAGTGAACGCTGCTCGTTTTTACAGAGGAGCTGTTAAGGGCTAGTATCCCCAGTTTCGTGTGGGTGGACAAATAAATCTCGACACAACCCTCTGGAGAAGTACCGCCATTTATAAACGACGGCGGCCCATAGTACAGCTCCGCTGCTCTTCCTTCTTCACTAGAATGGAAAGGCTGAAAGATTTTCTTTGTTATTTTCTGCGACGTTTATTATGTAGGGAGAAAAACCGAACGGGTGTTTCATCAGTCATGAACGTCAGGGATTCGGACTGAGCGGGTATTCGCGCGAGGTGCAAACATTGTTGCACGCCCCTTTATTGCAAAAGCTCTGCTGATTTCCTTTAAATATAGCAGCATTGTCTGTCAGTATTAAACAAACACCATATTTGATCTATTTTAAACTCTCCATGACCGTTTCTAGTGACTTAATCTAACTTGTGATGCAAAACGTGAAAAATAAATAACTCTCCTTAAAAAGCCCTTTGAAAAAGAAAAAAACAAGTTTTTTTTTTTTCAGCAGTTCGGTTGGCTCACGCAAGTCAAAAAATAAAGCTTACGCGGAAAAAAATTTAGAGCAATATTGACGGCGAGAGATTTATTTGAAATTCTGCGCGCAATGTCCATGACGTCACGCAATGGCCATTCGCTCTTTCCCACCTCAACATGAAGGCGAAGCCGATCCACCTATCGTCCACGCGCCCGAAATGCCGAGAGAGAAAACAAGTGGAAAGGAGGTGATTACCGACTAAATCACGTCACGCGCCGTCAACACTGGTCTAAAAAACTTTTTTTTGCGCAATATGATTTTTTTGACACGAGTGTCCCAACCAGACTGATTAGAAAAAAAAAGCTTCTTTTTTTTTCAGGGGATTTTTCAGAGAAGGTCGACATCAAACTTTCACTCAAATTGAGCTAACTTGTCTTCGTTATATGGTTTCGCTTACCCGACGTTGGCCCCCAAAGAAACATCTTCTAGAACCGACGAAGGCTGCACAGCGGTGCTGCTCTCTTATATGTTGTGGAACGTCATAATGTCCCTAGCTCGACTCTATTCACTTCAGTCTATAGACCTTTCTTTTTAAGAACGCCGCGATCTTGAGAACTGCGGCGCTGACGCCGCCCTAAAGTGTGACAAAATAAATTGGCACGTGAAGAAAACATGAAAGACGTTTACAACCGCAGCTCTTGAGGAGGAGGAGGAAGGGTACTGAGGGGAAGGTATGCCCCTCCTCCTCCTTCTCACCTTCTCATCTTCTTGGTCCTCCTCCTCCCCCTCCCTCCCCCTTCTCCCCCTCCCTTCGGAGGGAGGGCTCACGTGTTCTCGGGGGGTCACGTGACCTGGGGGATCACGTGACTGGGGGGGTCACGTGACCTCACGGGTACGCCGACGCTGATGCCGCTCAAGCCGGAAACGGGCGCCTAAGAGCTGCGCTCTAATAAAAAAAAAGCAGGCGAGCTGGTGAATGACATTCATAGTAACACTGAGACATTGGAACAATAAAAACGTCTCAGGGTTGCTATGGATATCTATAAGCACTTTTTTATTCTGGTGACTGCACCAACTGCACTGCTGTTCTGATCAGCGAACGCGCGTCGTTCCATTTTCCTGGCGAAGGTTTCTTTTTCTTTTTTTTTTTTTTTTGAGGGGGGGGGGGGGCGAGGGGCGGGTTGGCTTGTGCTTCGTTTAAAAGAAAACCTCACCCTGTACGACGAACGACGAAAATAATCCCTGGAGGAGGGGAACAAGGGGGAGACGACAAACAGGGATTCTTGTCGTCATTCTTGTCCAGCTCGCTTGCTCCTTTGCATTTAATTGCATTATCTTCACCATGTACATATGGTTTAGACCGAGAGGTTTTGGGATTGATTCTTAGCTTCTTCCTTCACTCCCCCCCCCCAAACACGCACACGCACACACACACACACACACAAACGCAAACACACACACACCAGCCTGCCCCAATGCCACCGACATGCGAACATGTGCACAAAATTTGAGCAACCTTTTTATAATGCATTTCGGCATTAATGGGCCTCTGACACGCCAAAAAAATGTTTTTTTTCATGCTAGGCGTTGAAATGGCATATCAGGACATCACAAAAAAATTGTTTCACTATAGAGTTGCGTAGTTTTTTTATAAAAAATAGAAATACGAGGCCCAATTCAAAGTTCCCGCCGTGCACTGTGACGTAACAGTGTACCGCAGGGTGTCGGGGCGGTCAGAAGGTAGGCATCGGCGGAAGTCACGTGAGTTGTATCCCTCCTCGTGCTTACCGCGAGCGCGTGTAATATTTTTTTAAATATTTTTGTTAATCTCCGCACCTCCACGAGCGATCGAAGCAGACAAGGTTTCTTTTATTTGCCTTTCATCGCTTAATGTTGCTGTAAAGGTAGAAGAAGCGGAGTCAGTGAATTGACGTGATCAACTACAATGCCTATACTCTGTTTCACCTTATGATGTACCGCAGGAAAAGCTACAAGCGCGAGCTCCTTGCTCTGGGGCACATCCCGGCGGCACAAGCTCTCGTGACTTAAGAGCGGCTGCCAACGCTATGAGCTCGCGCTTCTAGCCTTCGCTGCGGTACAACATAAGGTGAAACGAAGTATAGAAGGTGCTGTGTGAGGGACTGTCCCGGTATTTCAGCAACTGAAGAAGATATCACACTGCATGCATTTCCGAGAGACATACATCGGCCGCATGTGCACCTAGTAAACAAGTTCTACTCATGTTCTAGACAAAATACATACTTTGTGCTCGACGTTTACTTGTACTTTGTACACAAACCAGTTCGTATTCTTTACACGGCAGGCATCTATAGCCTGGAGAGTATCCGATGATTCAACGACCTCGGTGTCTGAACCTTCAGCAATGCGATCAAGCGTGTCGTATGCTAGCAATCCTAATTTCTGCGAGCGTTCTAAAATTTTTTTCAAAACTTGATAGGTTGTTTTGCGCCTAGTATAGCTCTGTATGATCGGACTGACGGCATGCACTCGTACACTGGCTTGTACTCGCAACGCTTTCATCATTGACCTCCATCACGTCGATCTACTGACTCTTCGTCCTCAAATTTTACAGCACGCTAAACTAACCAACGGTGCAGCGGTAAAGAGCTAGTGGAACTGAAACTTCGTTTTCTATGATCGCTCGTACGAAGAGCAGTATAAAAAAAATCTTAGGCACGGTCGCGGAGGGCACGAGGAGTGAAACTCACGTGACTTCCGGTGAACTCACTTTTAGTGACGTAGGTCGATGCCTCCCTTCTAACCGCCCCGACACCTTGCGGTACACTGTTACGTCACAGTGCACGGCGGGAACTTTGAATTGGGCCTCGTATTTCTATTTTTTATAAAAAAAACTACGCAACTCTATAGCGAAACAATTTTTTTGTGATGTCCTGATATGCCATTTCAACTCCTAGCATGAAAAAAAAATATTATTTTTTTGGCGTGTCAGAGGTCCTTTAAGAACAGATAGGGAGGTTATTTGAGCGAGTTATCCGCACGGGTTTGGGCAACACCCCCTAGACAGTTGAATGACCTGCCTAGTCTCGCCCAGGACGCGACGCTGCTTGACCGAGCAGCGCAGCCCCGGCTGTTCATTGGCTCCCTGTTGATTTCACGCCAAGTCATATTTGGCGCGAAATCAATGCGGAGGCTAGGCCAACATCTGGGTGCTGTTACTCATGACCTTGTTTGTGTGGATTTTTTGCGCCTATAATTTCTCTCCGCATTTTTCGCGGGCTAAAAGACATCATCACCTCACCAAAAATCTAGACTTTCAACGGTTTCAAGCTTTATTGGTGTTATTTTTACCAAGAATATGTTATGCAATGGTCATATTATTACCCTTTTTATTTCTAAGTTATCATAAATATAGTAGTTATGGTACACCACCACCGACATAGATGTGATCAACAAATGTAGCATTACTATTATAAAACTCGTTATTCTACTCTAAAATAAGTTGTAATTTAGACTGGTGTGCAGCAACGCCCCCAAATCTAGAAAAGATACCCTAATGCACCCCATTTCACTTCCAGACACCTATTTTAAGTAAGAAGTTTCGAGCTATCAATATGCACTCTAATTACAGACTTCTCGCTAGTCGAAGAACAGGACACATTAGAATTACAAAACTTTTGCATAGTTGGGCAACTTTATAGAAACGTTCACGTGTATTCTAACCGTCGATCGAAGTGCTGGGACGTGCTCACTGCGCAAACGGGGAGGCACTCACATCATCGAATGACGTTTTAGCGAACGTCGACGTTTCACCAAATGACACTTTAACGAATAGTCGGCCGCCGCGAAGCCGTGTTCACGGGTGGTCCAAGTGGGTTAACATGTTTGTAATGAACCGCCGCAAACTGCCGCCGCCAGGCGGCGTAAGCGCAGCACGGGGGGGGGGGGGGTTAACACGCGCTTCTATTATTCGCTAAAACGTCGCTGTTCACTAAAACGTCATTCGCTCATGTGATATGGACCCGCGAAAATGAGCTATGACACGCAAATGCTCGGACCCTCCATTCCATAACTATATAGCCTACTGAGATAGACCGGAACATCTATTAAAAATCTGCAGAAGTAAGCCCGAGTTCTTGGTGGTGGTAGCCTTTAGGGAAACGTAAGCTGGGGTAGTACATAAGTTTAGAGGAAAGAATGACATAATCACACACGCACGCACTCGAAGTTGGTCCAGAAATCCAGCGTCCCCGACGTGTTTTTGTAGCGCTTTCAAATCGATACACTGATACCGCCAAGTCTTTTCCGGCACAGGATTTTGGTGACATTTATTGGTCTATGGTCCAGCAGTTGCAGCGTTCTTCTCGTGTCTTCTCGCTGGGTGCTGTATTTCACGGACGCACACAAAATATGCTAATAACGAAGCTAAATAATTGGGCTACTTAATTATTGGACTAATTATATTGGACTAATTGTATCCGCAAACCAGTCCGACCATGAACTAAACTTTTTATTGTTTAAACATGGCGCTAACGCCACGTATAGAAAAAAATATAGTTCAGGTAACACCATGATTTCAAACTTTCGATCCCAACGGCTAGTGACACATTCTCAAGAAGTTTGAGCTCTCTATGATGTTTAGTTTATTCACCCGAACCAAAACACACGGTTCTCGTTTCTGGGGAACTCCCGCTACATCGCTATCTCCTGTTCACGCCGACACTCCCACTTTGTGGACGTTATATCAATGAGGTAAAAAGTCCCTTCTCCACTATTCGCAAATCCAAATTAGTCGTGAAACAGAGGAATGTGGTTCGGGAGGCATTATACGTGGCGCTAACTTTTCCCGCCCCATATTTTGCTGCCGTCAGGAACAAACCAGCATAGGAGGAGTGCGCTTCAAACGACAATAATATTAATTATTAAAAACTGCCGGATCTCCGCTGGTGACACCGAGGCGCGGTGGAGTAGTCAGCACGATAAAAAATCTAAAGAAGCAAAATAAATAGCATAATGGACGTCGGCGGCGTCATGAGTGCCTTGTCGAGTGCGGAGTATAACGGTCTTTTAATTGCATATATTGTGGATTCGTTTTTTTTTTTTTTTTTCAGCCACGGCGAATTCTGACGCCGAGATTCTCTCACTCTTCCATTTCAACGCGTTGTTTATTCATAAATTAACAAATCAGCTTCAAATAAGGGTGGAAAAAGTCGTGGCATCCTCTAGGGTAAAAATCAGGAAAAGAAAACAAACAAGGAGCATTCCGAGCTGCTCGGCCGCTCCTCCTCTCAGCAACGAACACGCCGTCGGAGCATCCAACGGCTCCTTTGTTCCTTCTTATTTTTGATCATTTTGTTACTTTATTTTGTAGTTGGGTTCCACTGTTCCTGCCGTGTATTGTGTGCGTGTTCGCCACGCACAGCGAACACGACCTTTGGTCCAGGCAGCGGCGCGCGGGCTGATGCAACCGGAGAGGCCGGCGAGGGAGAGCGAGCCACGGTGAAGAACGTGACGCCTGCGCGAAAGAACAGACTGGGCGCGGTCGCAGACCGAAGATGACGTTGTCAACCGAATGTAATCTACCAGTTAAATAAATATATATCCTGCATTATCCTAAAATTACCGGTACATCACAGTTCCCTTCTCTGTGATGATGCCGTCTGTGGTCATACGTTTGGCGTTTGTTTTGTCGCGCGATGGTGTGGTCCGACCGAACAACCAATGAGTTTGTTCAAATGGTGTCGCGAGGTATAAAATGGTGGATCAAATAAAAATAATAAATCCAAAGGAGCGCGCAACTTTGCTCTTTCAGGCTCCTCGGTGCTTTATTCTTTCGGAGGTGAGCATCGCAGTGCCATGGCGTTTAACCTGTGCCGTCTTCATGACGCCACGAAAGACCCTCTTGAAGCAATTAATTTGCTTCAGGGCATGTGCCTGCTCCTGGATTCTCGTGCCTGTCCAGGGTGCGAAGCTGCGATGACGCTACAAGTCCGCGCTAGATCTGCGGATGGCTACGCGTGGAGGTGCGGTGTGTGGATGACTCGTGAGGTGCCCAAGAGGAAGCCGGTCAAGGTTTAGTGCCGGGTCTAGGTCTCGGTACGGAGCGGTTTCTTTTCGAGCGATCGTACCATACGCTTCCCCAACTCATAAAAATCATTAACCTCTGGTGCCAGAACCTACCGTGCGCTGTCATTCAGCGGGAGACTGATGTCGTAAGTAAGAAAATAACTGATCGGACGCGCTTTGTTAGTCGTTGAGATAAATGCCGTCCTTACGCATTCAGATATGATTGGCGGCGAATGCGTAACTGTGGAACTAGACGAGAGTATGTTCGGGTGGCGAAAGTACCAAAGCTGGTATTTAAGGCCTTTCCAGTGGGTTTGCAACGGTGCGGAGCGTGGCACCCGGTGCTGCTTCCTTGTACCCGTGGAAACCCGTGACGCAAAAACATTGTAAGGGCTAATAGCCGAGAGGGTCCACCCTGGAACAAGAATAATTACTGACTGTTGGGCTGGCTATCGCAAGCTTGCAGATGACGCTCGCTTCACGCACCTCACCGTCAACCACTAGCTGCACTTTGTCGACCCGAACACTGGTGCGCACACGTGCGCACACCAATACGGTGGAGGGCACCTGGGCCCCCGTCAAAAACTCTCTTCCATTTGGACGGCGCGAGTAACACCATTTCACTGGTCACCTTGCAAAGTTCATGTTTTGGA
The DNA here is from genome assembly GCA_037355805.1 of Ixodes ricinus. Taxonomy (NCBI): domain Eukaryota; kingdom Metazoa; phylum Arthropoda; class Arachnida; order Ixodida; family Ixodidae; genus Ixodes; species Ixodes ricinus. The sequence goes on from JAZHYW010006732.1 coordinate 27,510, forward strand.
GGAGAGAGAAGGCGCGCGGAAACACTGATAGATTCCAGTCGTTCGTCGCCACGGCAGCCAAAATCTACATCCCTGACGCGGACAGGGACCACCCCTATAGTGCGGAGGACGAGGATTCTGACGGCCCGGGGGACTCCGAGTGATCCGCTGCGCTGAGCCCGTCGCCTGCCTGCGTGCATAAAGACGACTTATGCGCCAACCGCTTGTCAAGTTCTCGTTACGTCAGAATTAGGTTCTGGTAGTGGTGTAAACGGCCCTTTTAAGGGCCCCCATATTTTGCAAACAGGGCTGCTTTCTGAATCCGGAACACCGTGTCTCTATAAAAAGTTAACAGGAAAGACCCACCAAATGTATGCGGACCCCAACTATAGATTTCGCACGTTATGATTTAAATAAAAATGTATCTTGCTTATTTCGAGCCTTTGGTCGCAATAAATGCCCCCGTTGAAGTCATCCTGCTGTGCTCTCGCTTGCTTAATCGCCGTCGGTGTGTCCCAGCTTCGTCGTCTTTGCCAGCGGCGCACCGGCGAACGCGTACGATCTGACACGCCGCTTTCGACTTTGGCTAGCAGACGGTGCTCGTAAAATGGCGTCAGCTGTTGCTGGCTTCACGCGGCGGTACCGTGCGTGCTTCCATTCATTCGGCGTTCGTTGCCATGGTGACGGCGAGGAAAGCAGGCGGACCTTATGCTGCGGAAGAACGCTGCGGTGCAGCGATACCAGGTGCGTGCTGAGGCCCTTTTCGCATGCTTTTCAATGGGCGGAACGGGAACCATGCAAAAGTGTTCGAAATAAGGACTTAACGCAGAAGGCTGCATTTCTCTAGCGCCTCATAATTTGACGAGCCTCGCTCGAAAAGCATGTTTTTTACTAGAGTTTCGAGAACGTTTATTTATTTATTTTTTACAACAACGTGGGTTTAAGGTATCAATGTGCCGAAAAACCTTTACTCTCTCGTTGGAACCTAAGCGCAGGGTGAAATGGACTTACACCCAAAAACAGCGTGGATTTAATGTTGTAGCCAAGAAAAAAGACGCCGCAACTTTCAGAGGGTGCCAAGCAGGCTGCAACATGTGGTCGAAAATAGTGTCGAAAAACCCGAGACAACAAATCTGTTTTGATGTTCTTGTTTTATCATCTTTTTGGTAAGGTAAGGCTTTTTGGTAATCATACATTGACAATTTGTGCAGAAAGAGAGCTCATCGCTTCGGAGCTCAGAAACGTCGTCTGCAGTATAACATTTGTTTCTAAATTGCCCAAGCATCAAAGAGAATGTTGGGAACTTGGCTACACGCGCTGCACCTGCCCAGCATCCCGATAGAAAAAATTCGAAGTAAATAACCCGAATAAAAAGAGTCCATGAAACGCCCGTTCGAAGTGAAATTTGTTTTAGATTTTTGCTTTGGAACACATAGAGCTGAAGACGCCAGCGCGCGCAACGCGTGTACCCACGTTCCCGTATTTTTTAATTGGGCAAAAGGTCTACTGCCGAGGTCGAGGGAAGCTCCCGTCGTGGCCGCCAGCGATTTTATGCACCAAACAGACGCCTTTCGTTAGCAGACGGCCACCGCTGTGTAGGGACTTCAATTTTTCATTTTTAAGTTTTTACTCAGGGAAGTTTGTTTCGGTGAAAGTTTTGTATCCTCAATACACGTTCCTCGACTACCTCTGTACAAAATCTTAGCCCATTACTTTTCCATATCCGATTAATCCGGTCCGTTCGAACAGTCATCGATCGCCGTTGCTTCACGCTGTACTGTCCGAGTGTCCGCCATTTTGTTGTCATCAGCTGTCTGGGGCATGTCAAAGGCGAGACTTCTAAGGATCCAAACAAAACCCGAAGTGCGTAGCGCTCAGAACCTTATAAGCCTGATTGCGCTGATATCTAACAAAAAAATAATAGTGGACTAACGTCAATGCCCGCATTCACTTCAAGAACAGAAGTAAAGAGGTCTGACTCCTCGCAAAGCGTTGCCAATTTTTCCTTTACTGCGTAGAATTGAGGAACGTGTAGGTGCATCTTAGAATAGTTTTATGTAATTTTATCAAGACGCCCACGTTTCAAGCTTTAAAGGCATTGTTCCTTCCTTCGACAACCAAATATTGTAAGAACTGCTTCGCGCCGCGCATGAATATTGCGAAAAACTCTTTTTGTTTTCTTTTTGATGTTACAACGAGTACAGAATTGACTTCGTAAGTGTGACGTTACTGCTCTCAACAAACCGTTGCAAGGGGCGCGTTACTATGGACGAATGCATGAGACTGAATTTCGCTCCGAAAGAACGCTCGTTCAAACATTGGACGTGGAATTTAAACGTCTAAGAAGAATAGATATAGAACGCCCCGATTTCGCATCTTACCACAACAGGCGTTTGCAGAGAATCGGCTGTTTCTGAAATATCTGCGACGGCAACAGCCTTTCCTCGAGCCGTCTAGAGATGCCTGCAGCGGCCGATGAACGCATACGGAATGACTAGAGTACCTCGTCTGCAACAGTTTGGATCGTTCACATAATGTGGCGATTTTGATCTTGTTGTTATTGGGAACAATGCGAGTCTATCAAAACTCACCAGATTTGTAAAAACGAATTGTATTTATTTGTGAAACGGGATACTGCTTGACGAAAATCGTCACACGTATGAGATCTGCTAAAAAGACGGCGAAGTAAGCATCCGTATAGTGCAAGGTATTAAAGCAGCGCCACGATCTTTTTTTTATTTTTTCAGTTGGCGTGCATTGTAATGAAGGAGCAATTATTTTGACTCTAACATCATCGATTCGAAACCACAAATCTCGTTTGCAGGCTAGCAATATCGGAGTATGTTTGTATCTGTTTCTAATCACCAAAGTGAGGTAAATCATGTTGATTATCTTGTTTCCAGCAAGCCCTTAAATAGCGAACGAACTCGGTAAAGCATTCGGTAACTTGATATCGGTTACCTCGGACAGTTCGTTTTATCACACAAAGGTTCACTAAAGCAACTAACATGGCGTCATAAACACTTGAATCGCGTGCTCGCCTGCACTTCAGCGTTGATACATTTCACGTCGTAGCAATAACTTATTATCATTACATGATTCGGCTTCCTATTGCTTTCAGCATCCTCAAATATTGCGGAAGCCGGGCAGGCGTTCGCGCTCTCACGCACCTCGAGCGTCTCTCAAAGCTGTACACAGGCACTCTTCGCTTCTGGAATTCCATAGAAAGTTGGCCTCAAGAATAAAGGTTTCGTCGCTCGTCACCAACTGATGTCAACGCAGCTGCGTGCTCCATCAAAAAGGGCCACCAGACCCGCGAAGCCATTGTGTCTTCTGCTAGAAAGGAAAAACAGGTTGTAAAACTTTATTGGGGGCTTTTATAATCGCTATATGGCATTGCGACGATTGAAAAAGCCTTCACGATTAGTTATTGAAAAGACCCAATGCTTACGTAAACAATCATTTTTAATCAGACAAATTGTAACCTCGCGTCGAGACCCCATGGATTTGTCCAAAACAATGGCCCTAGCAACGGTTTGTTTTGAGCACAGCGCCATATTGTGACGTCATCACTTACGTGAGAGTCAACTTCTTTCATCGGTCACCAAAAGACCGCCATTAGCATCAACAAATGATACAGTTTTCACAATTGCCAGACTGAATTTCGCAAAGTGTCTATTCTAGAGTGCTTTCAAGCAAAGCTGTATTCGCTTCAGTCACGATATCACATGAGCAAGCGACATGACAAGCTTACACGTGAGCAGCTTCGACGATGCTTGCTTGCCATGATGCAATGTTCGTCCCCAAAACAAAAACGGCAATTCACATAACGGGCGCGACCTACTTCCAGAGGTGTTCTAAGAGCCTGTTAAGAACAGACTACGACAGAGTGAATCAAACCAGAGCCTTCAGGTCTACATTTAGCGAACACACTGTCATTTTTAACGGGTTTCACGTCAAAAAAAGAGCTCTAGTTTATATCTTAAACACAAAAAAAAACACATAAAAACCCTAGAAAATCGCTATGATTGTCAATCACGACTTGTAAAGGCTATGAATAATCGTTCTATTGTAGAGTTGAAGGATTTTCTTGTTCCAACCGAAACAAATAACTCGAAACACTTTTTATTCCATATCAGTTTTTTTAATACTTCGGGTGGCATCTCGGTCGATGTCATACTGCTGGAACGTACAGCTGGTCTCCTTGCGGAGGCTAGTTTCTCTCGTCGTGCGGTTCCGTATCACCGTATACGTATACAACAATTGCGTGCTCCAGCATAGAGACGTCTGAAGCAACATACTTTCAAAGCATCATGAGAATATTTCGCTTCGTTCTCTTCGCAACCTTATTATTCATCGTCGGGGCGAGCAGCGAGAACGGCTTCATCCTGACCGTGATTCACACCAACGATATCCACTCTCACTTCGAGGAAAGCAACAAAAGAGGCGGTACATGCAGCGAGACGAACAAAAGGGCCAAAGAGTGCTTCGGAGGGGTTGCAAGGATTTTGACTAAGGTGAGCGAGGTCGTGGTAAGGTTATAAATTCGTTTCTAAACATCAGTGGTCGGTGACCCGCGGCCAGCAGGCCGCATGCGGTTTGCGGGGCAGTTTCATGCGGCCACCGGCACCGGCACCAAGAACAACTGAGGAACAACAACCCTCCCCTCTCCACACACACACTTCTGACGCTCCCTCACACATCTCAAGGACAACACGGTAGTTTTAGCCTCAAATGGGGTTAGACAAAGAAGGCATTGTACAGTACTTGAGCGGATAACGTCCTCAGTCCCTTTCATCGTGCTGGTCCAAAGGAAGAGGGAAGAAAGAGTATTTGTAAAAACGTAGGTTAGAGATGATCTTCACCCTAGAATCTCTAAATATATGTGGAGGGTTACTTAGAAAAAAAAAAAAACATTTTCGAATCCGAACTTCGTTTAGACCTTGAGAAAGCAGTGTGGCAGAAAGGGTAATATGTACAGTTTCTTCTTTCCACCTAGAGGCAAGATGACAAAGCGATAGATAATAATAATATTAATTTCCTTTATTTTGCAACAAACACAATGTTGGGGAAGACAAAGGGGAAAAAGTTGTTTAAAAAAGCCTGATTGGTCCTAAGACCCCCCCCCCCTAATGCAGCACCGGTGGAGCACGTTTCGAAATACAGAAATACAGGTAACCAAAATAAGAAAGAGATGAAATGAGAAGAGATAAAATGAGAAAAAGAAATAAAAAGGGACAAGTAAAATGCTGAAGTACAAAAAAAATATATAAATTTAAAAATCGCGAATTACGTTTGTTTTTTTTAATTTTGGGTGGCATCTCGGTTGATGTCATACTGCTGGAACGTCCACTAGCAAAACTCGTTTTGTTTGATGGTTGCCCAACCAGAAAGGTGCATATTTTGCTGTTCCGTCCGTTTTTTTTTTTTTTTCAAGGTACCTGCCTACAATTTTAGAGGCGAGTTTCCAAATCGTATTTTGTTTAACCGCATTTTGTGCTTACTGAAATTCGCTTTTATAATAGGCTTTTGTTTTTCAAAGTTATTTTAAAATAATAAATGGTGTGTCCGGAGCACAGGCTTATATATTTTCAGGTAAAGGAGCTAAAAGCAAGATCAGAAAACCCTCTTTTCTTCAATGCTGGCGACTTCTACCAAGGCACCACGTGGTACACGGTCCACAGGCATAAAATTGTTTCTGAGGCAATGTCAAGAATGATGTACGACGCAGTGGTGAGTCATCGCAAGAGCTGTTGTCTCAGCAACGTTCAAGAACCTAATAATGTCGTTATTTGAACAAAAACAGTCGTGTGGCTCCTCTATCTTGCCAAAACGTGCACTTCATTAGGAGACCGAATCTCGTTGGCATTTGCACTCCTTTCGGAAGTAACGCTGCACAGTGCAACAAGATAATTTGATAAGGCCACAAGAAAAAAAAATCATTTGAGTTCTAACTTGCTTATGAGCTTTTTGAAAACAAATTAAGTGGTCGCACTTTTGTCAATTCCTGAATTAGAACATTCTTGTTCAAACGAACTGCACGGCTGTCTGTCCCAGCCTACAATCCCATAGATATTTCATAGAGTGTCATATTACGGAAGTCTTATTAACACTTGAATCAAAGAAGTCGTGACTGTCACGACCAGTCTAATGCATTTGAGATATCATCGTTTCTTCTCGGTTCCTAGACTTATAAATCTTGAGTGTATTAAGTTTCCCTCGTCCATTCGAATCCTCATAAAGTTTAGGAGAAATCAGTCTAAGCTTGTTTTTAAGAATATGTAAATGCAATGCATCACCCTAAAAAGTGTTTTCAAACAAAAAGGCTCGAGGCACACCTAAGCACTTCTTATGAGTTGTGAATACGAAAGCATGCACATCATTCTTACGCTCTCTTATTTCGTCTGCAGCGTATTAGCTTCGACGGCAGAACGCGCCCTCTCCTCACCGCTCTGACCTTGGACGTTTTGTGTTACCGGTGCGATGACGGACACGTAGCGCCATGGGGTGGCGGTCGTTGAAACTGACGCGCAGCGGTCAATGGGAGGCTCGTCAACGCGCGCCAGCCAATGGGATTGAAGCCGATATCCATCAGCTTTACTCCACTCCTTTGGGATCGGGAAAGCTAGGTGCCGTTTGGCTAGGCATTTCGCGTGGTTTCATAGCTGGGAGCTGGCTTCACTTGGAGAAAGGATTTAAGGTGCCGTTTGGCGAGGCTTCAAAGCTGATGACGTCTGCTCGCTCCATGGGACAGTTGATGCTTTCGCATTAAAATGGTTTCTATTCATGGATTAAGAGCCAACGTTTTCGAATTAACTCTTCGATAGTTGCTAAGAGGGAAACAACTGGCGACAGAACTCTACGTTTAAGCAACTAGGCCGCGCTGCAGGAAACAGAAAACGAACACGCTAGGTCGAACTCGACGTAACCCTGCAGAAGACCGAAATACGACCGGTACCAAACATTCCCGTGAGTAAGTGTGTTGAGTTTTCTTTTTCTTTCGGTTCGAGATATAACCAATATCATTAATAATTGTATGTCATAATATAGTGTCTCACAAGCTGTGTGTCGCGACCGACATAGGAACTTGAAAACTGTGAACTAGGTTTCTAGGGTGGCGTCGACCAAAGCAAAGTACAGGTCGCACATCAGCCAATATCGCGCCAAAACTGAGAGTTGCGTTGTCCAAATTCCACTCTTGTTTTAAGAAACAGTTCTCTAACATATAAACTCACATTCGCCACTAGAAACAGTCACTTCTGCTGACATGCGTTTTTTGCAATGATTTCTAGCCCATCTGATCCATTCTGGCTATCATCTGTGAAATAAATTTTAGAATTAATTTCGTATGTATTCATAAACATAAAGTGAAAACATGGCGTCACGAAAAACCGGAAGGGGGAGCAGGACGGATCGGTGCGGCATTTAAATGTTTTATGGGTCGAAGGGTAGCAGAGTTTGCAATATTTTGTCCTAATTGGTTTTGTCGTTTCTTTTTTCGCTTGAGAAAGCTCATTCCTAAGGGTAAAAAGTCACTCGAGTAGAGCGCCCAAACCATAACAGCGTTCGAAATTCGCATGACTGCTTAAGGTCGGTTCTCACATGCAGCGAAGCGCTGATGTAGCGCTCCTCACGTGCCGTCAGCTGCTTATCGTCTGCCATGAGCAACAGTTTTGACGGTGCGATACAAAGCTGGGAACGCTCCCGTCAGCACGCGCCTAGCGCGAGATAAGCGCTACGCTTGTAGCGCTCCGCTGCATGTGTGAACAGGCCTTTAAAAGTGCTAAGTGGCTAGTCAATAAATTTTAAAAAGAAAAAAACGCAGCTTAGGCAGTTTGGTAAAAAAACAAAACAAAAAGGCGAAGCTTTATGAAAATTTAAAGTTTTATACCAGCAACATTGTTTGATTTTGAGTAACCCAAAACTTGCGTTCAAAGAGCTACACCGCGTAAACTCGGTACTGGCGCTTTTCATATTTTCTTTATATATTGTTGTGTTAAAAGACAGATAGTCCCCCAAATTGGTGCTTGTCACGCTTCTGTGATGATGTTTATGAACAAAAATAAGAAGAGAGGAGGAGGAGGAGGAAGTTTCGCGTGAAAGCGAGAACGAGAAACATTCATCATTCGAAGCTAGTATAGTCGGACCGCGACGCATGGCTACGGCCAAAGGTCCGATGAAAACCAGCCGCAGCGGTCGGCAGGTTTTCATCAAAGCGAGGGGCGTCGAAAAGACGGTGTTGCTATGGAGAGCCCCAGGAAAGGCGCGCTGCACCGGCATCCATATCTTCGTCTCAAGCGGCGACGGTCCGCAAAACGCTAGGCAAGGGCTGGAAGGGGATCGTCTTTAACCGTGATTTTTTCGTACTGACACTCTTCGGTGCTTTGCCTTGAAACTGTTCCTTTTTTGCTTCACTTTTAGCATTTTTGTATACTCTTTTTTTGTGTAAAGCCATTCTTTCTTTTTGACCCTAGCATGATCATCGTCTCTTTCTTTCTCTCTAACGAACGCGAGAACTTAACGATTCTAACCCACTTATTGTAATATAGTAGTCGTGTGAAAAGCATAGTTCCTGTAGGCAGCTACGTGGGTTTGGCCCACGCAGCCTCAAAAGAACAGCAGGCAGATGTGACGTGGACGCGTTGTTCTCAGCTGCTGACAAACTGTCAAAGTTGTGCAGAGCCGTTAAAAAACCTCTGACACGCCAAAAAAAAAAATTTTTTCATGCTAGGCGTTGAAATGGCATATCAGGACATCACAAAAAAAATATTTCAATATAGAGTTGCGTAGTTTTTTTATAAAAAATAGAAATACGAGGCCCAATTCAAAGTTCCCGCCGTGCACTGTGACGTAACAGTGTGCCGCAAGGTGTCGGGGCGGTCAGAAGGGAGGCATCGACCTACGTCACTAAAAGTGGGTTCACTGGAAGTCACGCGAGTTTCACTCCTCGTGCTCTCCGCGACCGTGCCTAAGATTTTTTTTTATTCTGCTTTTTGTACGAGCGATTGTAGAAAACGAAGTTTCAGTTCCACTAGCTCTTTATCGCTGCACCGTTGGTTCGTTTGCGTGCTGTAAAATTTGAGGACGAAAAGTCAGTTGATCGACGTGATGGAGGTCAATGATGAAAGTGTTGCGAGTACAAGCCAGTGTACGAGTGCATGCCGTCAGTCCGATGATACAGGGCTATACTGGGCGCAAAACAAGCTATCATGTTTTGAAAACAAATTTAGAACGCTCGCAGAAATTAGGATTGCTAGCATATGACACGCCCGATCGCATTGCTGAAGGTTCAGACACTGAGGTCGTTGAATCATCGGATACTCTCCAGGCTAAAGATGCCTGCCGTCTAAAGAATACGAACTGGTTTGTGTACCAAGTACAAGTAAACGTCGAGCACAAAGTACGTATTTTGGTTCTAGAACATGAGTAGAACTTGTTTACTAGGTGCACATGCGGCCGATGTATGTCTCTCGGAAATGCATGCAGTGTGATCTCTTCTTCAGTTGCTGAAATACCGGGACAGTCCCTCACACAGCCCCTTCTAGGCATTGTAGTTAATCACGCCAATTCACTGACTCCGCTTCTTCTACCTTTACAGCAACATTAAGCGATGAAAAGCAAATAAAAGAAACCTTGTCTGCTTGGATCGCTCGTGGAGATGCGAAAAATAACAAAAATATTAAAAAAAAATATTACACGCGCTTGCGGTAAGCACGAGGAGCGATACAACTCACGTGACTTCCGGCGATGCCTCCTTTCTGACCGCCCGACACCTTGCGGTACACTGTTATGTCACAGTGCACGGCGGGAACTTTGAATTGGGCCTCGTATTTCTATTTTTTATAAAAAAAACTACGCAACTCTATAGTGAAATATTTTTTTGTGATGTCCTGATATGCCATTTTAACGCCTAGCATGAAAAAAAAAATTTTTTTTTGCGTGTCAGAGGTTTTTTAATTTTTCTGTTAGGGATGATCGTGATAATTTCGTCACTTGTGCTGAAAGTGTTGTTTATTCACTCCCTTTGTCATGCGGCAAGCGTTATGTGGATCAAACGGCCCGCTGTCGTAGTAACAAGCTAAGAGAACACGCTAACACTGTGTCTCGGTAATATCTGGTCACCTTGGCATTCATTGCCGTGACTGTCGTGGCGTGTCCTTTTGTATTAACTTTCTTCGGCACTTTGCTTTACCAATCTTAACTCTTTCTGTTCTTCGATCATTTTTCGTATTTTTCTAGCTTCCATTTTTTGTAACCACATTATTTCTTTCTTATTTTACCACTGTTGACGCTTCCCTCTTTCTCCGTGACGAAAGTGACAATTTGGCAATCTTGCCACACATCCCCCCCCCTTCCTCCCTCTAATCTACTGGTCTGATCTTGTTGGTCCGGGAGACAGAGAGTGCGCGACTATGACTGGTTCAAAGGAACCATAAAATGAATTATGGGCTGGGATAAATGGTTTTAAATTGGGATTTTACTAATCGCCTATCGTTTAGTGAGCCCCCAAAGAAAACTAGCGCACGAGGGTAGAAAGTCAAAATCTTGTTTTTCGGTACAAAAATCTGAAAATATAGAGCACCATTTAACGCCTCCTTTCCTTCGAAAGCTCTCCGCCTTTTCGCCGCGATGCATCCGCGGAGCCCAAGCACGTGAGCCGAACTCAGCTCACGCATTGGACACGAGCACTGGGTCCCTCGGACGTATGCGCTCGGCAAAGATCAATTCGTTGACGAATACTTGGATTCGCGTTCGGAGCCAATGAGTGCAGTGACGGCACTTAACATTATCTGAGAATGACATGTTCCATGGCGTGCTTAAAAAGCACGGTACAAGCTTTGGGTCATCGCATTCGGTAAAATACCACATCGTGACCACTTGATTTCTCGATTCGCTTTTGAGTTGAGGAGGAAAGCTAAGGGGGAAGAAGTTAAAAATAATTTCACGGTTCCTTTACTAGTTATGGCGACTGGAAGGGACCTGGGTTATCTGAAGATCTATTCTGAAGAGCTGGGTTGAGAAATAGAAAAATATTCAAAAGAAAAAAATTGTGCTGGCGCGTGAAGAACACGCGGCGAGAGAATGCGAGTGTTCGGGCGGAATTTGTCCGGCTGAGGCGAAGAAGGCAGTGATACAGCGGGACCAAGTCATAGGTTCAGTCCGCATAGGCCAGGGGTGGCCAAGCTGCGGCTCGCGAGCCGCATGCGGCTTTTTGCGTGTTAAAGTGCGGCTCGCGGCTCCCTCCACTACCCCCCCCCCCCCCCCCCCGCACACGCACACACACACCCGCCTGCCTCCAGGTCACACAAGCACTTCCTCAAAAAGAGAAATGGCACTCGTTTTAAATCGAGACAGGTAGCGGTTTGGTAGTCTTGTGCTACTGCTACCTTACATACAGTAGGACTGCTTTGGACTCGGATAGATTGAAAATAGTTCGAGTTTCGTTTATTGCTGTGAAAGGTCCCCCTTCCCCTTTTTCTGCTTTTCCTCTTCCATGCGGCTCTTTGAAGTTTTCGTCGTTTTGTTTGCGGCTCTTAAAAAAGGGTTAGCCTGGCAAACCCATGGCATAGGCTAAAGGCCCGTTCACACACTTCAACCGAGTACGACCGAGTAAGACAAGACCGGTTCTTAAGCCTCTTGTGACGGCGAAGGACCAGATGCGCTGCTGCGGAGCAGATCCTAAGCCATCGCAAGAGGCTTAAAAACCGCTCTCGTCTCAGCCGGTCCGACTCGGTTGCAGGTGTGTGAACGGGCATTAATCCCGCCGTATAGGGAGGGACGCGACGATCTTTAAGCGTACCAACAGATATTTGAACCCACGGCGACAGGTCTTGGATGGCCACAGATACCGTGGGTACTATAACCCTAAGTATAGAACGAGTTGTTAACGCTGTGGCGTAGATCAGTGGAAACACATCAGCTTCGCACGCAGCGGACCCATGTTCGATTCCCGCGGGCAGCGGGCGATTTTCTTCAAGGATTTGGCAACATCAACGATGGACGCCCTACAACGCCAACTACAACATCAGCACCGGGCGTCATTTTCGATGGTGGGAAGAGCCCATAGCAGCTATCGCTGTAAAATGAAAATGACTCTCCTTCACAGGTCTCGATATACAAAAGAAGGGACCTACGAGGTACTTCAAAACAGGATGCTAATGGATAAGTTTATGATAACCTGTTCCAGCAAACTCAGACATTGTTAAATGCTCGACAGATGATCTTGATGCAAAAGCTTACTTTTTTTCTTTCAGCCCAGATTGAGTGAAGTTCTATGAGAGCAAAAGAACAACCTTGGACAAAAAAGTCCAGAGACAACCCGCAACGTTTTCAATAAGGAAGGCACGAGAAGGCTCCTCGATGCTTCTTATGCAACAAGATGGGCATAAAGCCAAGAACTGCCAGAGTCGCATTCAATACCCTATAGACAGCCGTCATGCTGGCGTAGCGGAAGGCAGGGGCACAAATACAACCAATGTGACATAAGGTCTAGCGACAAGCCACATGTATCTTGCATGTGGACAGCTCCCACTGAGAGGCAAGGTGAACCTTACGTCACGTTGGGGGTTCGATACAGAATACCGGTGGTGAGCTCGGTAGTAGGAAGACGAACCAAGTTTATGGTCAAGAACTTGACTGTCGAAGGCTGCATAAATAGACGGAAGGTTACAGTGTTGCGGGGCACTGGTTGTAATATCGTAGTCGTGAGAAAAAACCTAGTTCCCGCCTGGAGCTACACGGAGAACAACAGTCCCGTATTTTAGAGCGCAGCTCTCAGGCGCCTGTTTCCGTGTTTCGCGGCGTTGGCGTAACCGCGCTAAATTTAGCGGGAAAATTGATGTCACGTGACCTCAACACCAATTCAGTTTTCCCGCTAAATTTAGTGGGGAAAATGACGTCACGTGACTTGGTGTCACGTCACCTATGAACAAATTCAGTTTCTTCGCTAGATTTAGCGGGAAAATTGACGTCACGCGATGTCAACACCAATTGAACAGCAGTGACCTCAACAGCGGGTACTAGAATTACTGTTGAGGTCAATTTTTTAGCTAAATTTAGCGGGGAAACTGTGGGAAGAGGGGAGGGTGCGTATGAAGAGGAGGGGAGGGTACGCAGACGGGGAGGACGAGGAGTAGGGGAGAGGAGAAGTGGAGTGGACAAGGAGGAGGAGGAGGAGGATGAGCATACCCTCCCCTCTTCCTCCTTAAGAGCTGCGCTCTAATTTCGTGTTACAAAGATTTGTAAACGTCTTTCATTTCTTTTTGTTACATCGGACCTTAAGGTATAGCTCGCGTGACGTCAATTTTTCCGCTAAATTTAGCGAAGAAACTGAATTGGTGTTTAGGTCACAAGACGCGAATTTCCCACTACATTTAGCGGAGAAACTGAATTGACTTAGAGACCACGTGACTTTAAGTCTTCCACTAGGTGTGTAGGTGATGTGATGTTAGGTCCCGTGACGTCATTTTACCCGCGAAATTTAGCGGAAAATGCACGGACGGATAGAGAGACAGACGAACAACGTTTTGGGATTGGGTGTTCAAGTTTATTATCCTCAAACACTTTCGATCGAACGTATATGAGAGGAGGGGGGGGGTTCAAAATCAAACCACTCAATACACTGGCAACGAAAACAACAAGTTTAAACAACAAACTTCAAACAAACTATGCGGGATTATAACACGCATTATTTGAACAAAAAACTGTAGTAATAACCGCAATTCCTAGGAAACGTGAACGCATGGTGTTTAAAACAATATGCATCACAACATCGATGCCGGTTTTCTGGAAATATGATTTCGTTAGTTTCAATGGCTATAGAAAGTTCCAGTTTGCAATAAATGAGGCAAGAGGAGACTTTTTGAATCTATTAGAGCGTCCGAAGAGAGGTGCAATTTTTCAGGAGTGATCGTGATGCAAAGAAATGTATGCGGCAGGCTTGCAGTGGGTCAGCATGAACGGTGGCATGTTGTAAAAAAGCTTTTGAAAAAAAAGGTGAGATGAGAGAGTTTCCCGCGTGAATCAAGGGGAGTTAGGTAAGAAATAGCCTTGAGTACCGATATTCTGGTTTTTGTGGAATAGTTACGATGAATGAAGCGGTCGCTTTGTTTTGTGTGGACTCTAATCTGTTCATGAGCTATTGCTGATGAGGGGACCATATTGAGCTGGCATATTTTAATTCTTACCGAATGAGGGTTTTATATGCAGTAAATTTAACGTCCTCTTGCGCTAAATTCGAATGCCTTCTAAGAAATCCAAGTTTTATTGGTGCTTTGTTTAACTATGTTATCTATGTGAGCATTCCAAGTCAGATGTTCGGGTTATTTGACTGTTGCCTATCTGTATATATAGTAGGAGCGGTGGTAGTAAACCTTCAGTTGATAGTCAGTGCGTCGTCTGTCTCGCCTTTACTTAGTCCTTGTCTTGTCACGCTGTTTTAAATCAAGATGCTCATCAACCAACTAGCCGAAACGTAACTTTGAGCGAAGAGAATAGATAGGAAGGAACGTGGTGTTTACAACAATTTAAAAAAAGAATAGATAGGCCTTAGCAACACTGATATTCATTGGCCACGATAAGCGCCATTCACCCAAGATATCGATGTCACGTTGAAGAATCTCCGAGTCGTTAGGATGGAAAATTCGGCGGTACAGAATGCAATCGTCGGCGAAAATCCTTACGGATGACGAGATTAGTGAAGGTAAGCTCATTTATGCAAATGAGAAACTTAAGTGCTCCAAGGACGCTGCCCCGGGGAACTCCGGTACTTCACCGTAATGGGAGACCTCATCGATAATGAGCTGTCATTTATAAAAACAGGCGGTTTCCGATCAGTAAGAAATGATAAAATCTAACTGATAGCATGAAGGCCCGTTCACACTTTTGCGACCTCTTACAACTGGGCTCCTTAAGACCTCTTACAACGTATGTATGTATGCATGTATATTTGCGGCGCAATCTCTTTGTATCGAGAGTCTTGTAAGACGCGCCAATAAAAGCAAAAAGAAAAACGAAATAAAAAAGACAACGAAAGAGAAGTGGTTAGCACGTGTCTCCAAAGTTCGCCAACCGTCACTTTCGCACAGTCAACGTTAATCAGTTCACCTGACACCGTCGTTTTAAGTGAGTGTTTGCCCCTCCAGCCAAAAGTAAGGCAGCGGCTATCGGCCATCTTGGTCACCTTGGTCATCTTGGTCAGGCCCCCGATTTTTCAGTCGAGTCTGCCACCATATGCCTCGAGCCTCCGCTTGGAGCATACTATATGGGTGTGTTCGTTGGTGAAACCAAGTGCCTGCTCCAAGCGGGCACCCACGACAGGTGTTGGGTGTAGTGCCCTGTACGCAAGCAGCAAGTGGTCGGTTGTCTCTTCGCCCGCTCCACACGCACTGCATACCGTGTCAGTCACGCTGCTATCGTACTTGCTTCGGTATAGGCGGGTACGTAGGGCACCATTACGGGCCTCAATAAGCAGTCGACTGCCCAGTGTGTTCCCGCAGAAAGTCACTGGGGCAATCTCCGTGGTGAGGACACACTGGCGCCATCTATTAGGTAGCAGTGTAAACTTGGTGGTCCGGAATATTTTCTATTTCTCTCGCGCATTATCCTTTCTTTCTTGGCTCGAAAAACTTTTGTCAACGTTAAAAACGAGCCTTTCTTATAGGTATTACGCACATTAAATTAAAATGGCATCCGCAGTACAAGAGTCATCAAAGGAGAGCGTGTCATCTTCTAAAAGCGCAAGATCACGCCGCTTTCGGTGTGCCTGATTGGTTTCGACGGTGATAGGGAACGCGCAGAGACGACGAGCGCCATGACAGTGCACTTTTGGTGCCGCTTGAATGGCACCATCGAATCGTACAACGTTGAATGCTTACTGAAAGAAAAAAAAATTTTTTAAAACAGTTTTGTTGGGACACGCCTGTCAAAACATTATTTCACGCGGAAAAAAAATTTAGAGCAATATTGATGGCGCAAGATTTATTTGAAATTCTGCCCGCAAAGTCCATGACGTCACGGAATGGTCATACACCTTTTCCACCTGAACAAGATGGTCATACACTTTCTCCACCTCAACGTGATGGCCAAGCCGATCCACATCTCCTCAACGCACCCGAAATGCTCAGAGAGAAAACAGGTGGAAAGGAGGTGACTACCAACTAAATCGCGTCTCGCACCGTCAAAATTGCGCTAAAAAAATGTTTTCGCGTGAAATTTATTTTTTGACACGCGTGCTCCACCCAAACAGTTAAAAAAAGTTTTTCTTTAAGTGCTTTTTTCAAACGAAGCCAAGAGATTTGTGTTTGTCCTTTGTCCCTCTTGTTCCCTTTCTCCAGGGACTATTTTCGCCAAGAGGGACGCAACATGTTTGTACCCCAGCGGACAATACAAGCTGAAACATTCGATCTGGCATTTTTCTGCGTCCACGGTTCCGAGAAGCTCTAGTATTTCTCAATTTATCAAAGAGTTCAAAGTATGGGAGCTCAACTTAGCATTCCATTCCTAGTTCGCGACGCAGTCTTTCGACAACTGGAAGGTACATCAAAAAAGCATAAAGGTCTGTTTTAGCTCATATTGTCCGCGATAGAATGTATTGTGTGAATGCAGACACAGAGCTCAGTTAGTAAGAAAATGTCCGGAAATAAAATCGCATCTCTCAGTTCTAGGTTCACTACTCGCGTCAAAAAAGGAAACGTTGTACATGGATGTTTCAATACAATATTTGGCGATTAGAAAATGTTGCATACCAAATGTGTTTTTGAATACAAAAACTTATTCCTACGGATTTCGCATTTCATCGAAACACGTTTTATTGTGTGAGTGTACAGTTGTGACGTCTAATTAAGTGCACGTCCCATCTACCCACGCAAGAGTGCTTGTCAATAGATATAGGCATATATGCCATTTTGGCATATATATATAAATATATATTGATCAGATCAATAATTCCCGGTATCAATGTATATGCTTTTAATAGCGAAACATGTTGTTACTAAAATATTATTTATTCTACTTTGTGTTATCCAGTAGTATTTTACTGCCAATTCCAGAAAACGAAATCGGATTTCTTTTTATATCCCAAAGTTTTTCTTTATGGATTTTACTGTCGTTCCTTGCTGCAAATATCACTGGTCCAGAGCGTTGCTTCTCAACAAATATTTGTGTTGAAGTTTTGACGCACGTGTGTCAACAAGGTCATAAACAGCAGTGATGAACGTCTGTAGAGAAAGCGCGGGTATTTAATATTGTATGAATCTACGGAAAATTAGAAAAGCTTGCCAACCCATAGTTTTTTTCTTGAAACTGAATGTCGTTAAACACATACTTTGCATAAGAAGTCCGCCTAGCTGAATTTTCTATTCAATCTGCTAAGCACAATTTGGATTTTATTTACTACGTAAGTATCTCAACCTGTTAAGGCCACAGCTCCAAGCCACCATAATGAAGAGTTATTAGCGTCAAGCGAAAAAGGATAATTTTGTTTTTCATTTACAAGCCCCATGTATGAACTAAATTTTCTTCCCTCTGTTATTTGTAACTCGTAAATGTTGAAATGAAAGCTGTTCCGTTACATTATTGTGCTGATAAAAAGGTAAACGAGTCTTCAGGTGTCAAAGGTTGTTCGTTATTTTGCGCTCCATTTTCTTTGAGTGTGACCACAGATATTTTGCTAAATTACCCCAGGCACCATGGAGCATGCATGCTGCGAGTGGAGTCACATTCAGTGCACGTGCTGGTGTCTTTAACATATATTGTTCGAAAGCAAAAATCTAGAACGAAGGGCACTTTGCACGTGTATTCATCAGCGCCTTGTATTGGCTAATGTACTAATGTGCAATGGTCACTAGACTTATACGGAGCACGCGAATGGGCGTTATCTCATGGCAGCGCTATCCTGGATGAAGCTGAACAAGGGCTTCTTGACGTAGCACTTTAGGATGGTTCGTTGAGTGCTAAACCCCTTGCTCGGCTTCAACCAGGATGGCGTTGCCTATGGAAATGACACGGTTCGCGTATTCCGACTAAATTTTCTGAGCGCTGTACTGCGAATGTTTCGTAC